>CALNHX010004615.1:36938-123463 GCA_940337035.1 Agriotes lineatus
GACCAAAGACACTTGATAGTGGATGTGGTAAAATTTTGTTGAAGCGTAATTTATTCTTTTATATAAAGCGTTTACGTGCGGTTTCCAAGAAATTTGTTTATCAAAAATGATACCCAAATATTTTATGTTGTTGTTTGATTGCAAAATATTACAGTCACAATGTTTAGGACAATCTTTCAAGTGATGTTGAGCGGATTCGTGAATTCAAAATCATTACGTAAGGTAAAATTGACATATTTGGTTTTATGATCTGTGATTTCTGTGTTGTCTTTACTAATGTATCAATTTTGTTAGTTTTGTTTATATTTCCTGTAATTTCATTTATAATATGCCACTGTTTTTTAATATTGTCATGGTTTTCTGACATTTGTTAGTGTTATACGACTGCTTTACCACTGCAATTAGTGTTGTTAGATAATTTCTATTGTTTTTGTATTTCTCTTTTAGTTTTACATTAAATGGTTCTTTTTTCAGTTTTTTAAACATTCGGTCTCTTTTTCTTATAGATTCTATAATTCCATTTGTTATCCAAGGCTTTATTGGTTTTGTTTTTGCATTATACGTACGTTATAGTTTTACTGCATGGTTGTATTTTTTGAGTTAATATATTTATGAAATGTGAATATGCTATAGTTACACAATTTCCGTTATAAACTTTTACCCAATGTAACAAATTTAAATAGTCAATTTCAATTTTTGATACATTTGCATTTTTATTGCTACGAGCATCATCAGTGTTGTTACCTATGACAAGAGCCGTACCATAATGGTCAGCGACATCACATTTACTCGAGTTCCGCTAAGGTCACGTACAAATAAATGATCTAAGCAACTGCCGTTCTGATCATTATTACCTGGTCGATTTATATCTTGTATATAGGATTCAAAACCATTTACAAACAACAAATCAATATATTCTCTTACCATATTCTCGTTTTTTAGAAGGTCAATGTTTACATCCCCAGACAACACTGCATTTTTCTCATTTTTTGTTTCTAGAAAGAATCTCCCAACTTCATTTGTGAATATAGACACAGGAATTGCATGTGATCTATATAATCCTAGGAAAGTTACAGTTGTATCATTTCTAGAACACCTAAGAAGTAAAGTCTCTGCCGAAACAAATGTTAAGTATATTTTATCAACTTTTACATCATTCTTAACAAAAATTCTGAAATCAAAAAAACTCTGATAACCCACTATATTATAATTTTGTTTTTCGTGTTCATATATCCAAATTTCTGCCAGTAATATAATGTTAGGTTTTGGATCAAGAAAGTTTAAGTAAATCAGAAAATTATATTTTTTTTCTCAAACTTCTAATATTGAAACAAATATGGTAAAACATTTGATTCTGCACATCAGGGAAGATAGCTTTGCTCTGATACGGATCTTCTATAACTAAAGCCTCTTCATGAGGCAAATTAAATTCATTATTATGATATAGCTCCATAGATAACGTAAGAAATTAAACTAATAAACATAATATTTTAATTAAAATGAAAACAATAATCAACATAGCAGCCAACAATATCCTATTACAGATTAGATAAATCAGAATCGGGTTTAATAATAATAGAATTTTCACTATCACTTTTTTAACAAAGATCTTCATGTAACGCACCCAGACATATTTCTATCCTTTGTCACGAAATAGGCTTCTGGCTTTACGTAACAGATTTTTTCTTGATGAACACAAATGGTCGTTAATATAAATGCGTTTAACTGGTCCGTTTACGCCAATTTCTTGAGTGTTCACTTGTTTATGGTTTCGGTAAGCGCTCATTACGTTATTTTTCTTATTCCTAGCAAAACATTTCTCAACAATGGGTCTTTGTGCTTCACTTTTGTAAACAGGGTTAATTCTATGTAGCACATCGATGTCGTTTTCCACGATTTGACAATTTATTGCTCGACCAATTGGTTCTCATTTCTTTGTTTCTGGTACTCCTTGATTCTCTATATTGCATATCCTTGAGTATTATTTTCCAGCTGATTTACCACCTGCTTAAGCTGAGCATTCTCTTTAACCACGTCTTCAATTTTTTTCATGTTCTCGTTGAATACTTGCATCTTCTTGTCATATTCATCGAGTTTTTCAGAGAAAAATTAAACGGATGCCACAATATCTTGCTGCGAGGTTTTTACAGTTTTCATATCGTTGCGTAGTTCATTTAATATGCTCATTATATTTCCAGACGAGGGGGTATTATTTTGTGGTGCTTTGCAGCCATTGCAGATAAACTTGGTTTTGATAGTCGTACTGATATCAGAAGGTATTCCCAACACATTTGAAGTTATAGAAACGACCGCAGGTACCTTGGCATTGAAGGCCGGCGTTGTTGCGATTGGTAATTGCAATATTACATACTCCACATATATCTCGCAGTTTTGCGAATAATTCGACCTATTTCACTAAAAATGCATACTACCGCTGCACACAACTCACTTTAGAAATTATTTGCACTTGAAACAACATTTTTATGATTCAATTAATACTGTAATTTTAGAAGTTACGGAGGAACGATATAAAGCGTGTATTGCTTCCAGCACCACTTTTGTTTTGCTATTTGATAATTAATATTACAGAAAAGGTTTTGGAGTTTACGAAATTTATCTTATTACATTAAGTTATTTTTGAAAAAATACATATTTTAAATTTTACAATTGAAGCGTACCTGACATCCAATGCAGTTTTGCGTTATTCTCCATAATAAATAAAACCTAAAGTGATCATCAAGAGTTTCAACTCGAACTGTATTTTTACATTATCGACGTGTGCGTGGATGGTGTTCGCAAAACCTTGCTTTGAGATAAATTAATAATTAATAAATTTATTCTTTCCATTCTATTTCATAATCTACAGTAAATACGAGAAATAGAATGGTACCCGACTATTGCCGTATGTGCCAACAGTAATATCCTACACTATAATATAACTATATAGCTGATATAAAAAATATAAATATAAGCACGAATATGAATATAGGTAAGTATGAATAATAAAATGTTCATAAACCAATCTATATATATATATAAAACTGAAAGTCCTGACTCACTCACTCACTCACTCACTCATCAACGCCCAGTCCAAACCCTTGGACCTAGAAAGCTGAAATTTCTCATAGAGGTTCCCTATATGATGTGTACAAGGAATAAGGAGGGATATTTCGAAAGTCAACCCCTAAAGGGGTAAAATGGGGGTTCCAATTTTGTATGGAGAAATAATATTAAATAAACATTTCGACTTTAAACTTCGTAGGAGTACTCCTAAAAACAAATAAGCAAACACGTATTTCGTGATTTTCCGAAAATCAACCCCTTAGGCGGCGAAATGGGGTACATAAATATAAAATACGATATGGGTGAAGTGGAGGGACGGGACGGGACGGGACGGGACGGGACGGAACAGCACTGGATGGGACGGGACTGGACGGGAAGGGAAGGGACGGGACGGGACGAGATGGGATGGTGCGGAACGGGACGGGACGGAAAGGGAAAGGAAGGGATGCGATGGAAGGGAAGGGGACGGTACGGGGCGGGACTGGATAAGACGGTACGGAGACGGGGATGGAGAAAGGGATGGGGACGGGGAAGGGGACGGGGATAGGATGGGATGGGATGGGATGGGATGACAGAAAATAATTAGTAATTATTTAATACACAAATAACGAACCTCGCGAGAACGAAGTCGCGGGTAACAGCTAGTTGGTAGTACATATACAGTGCGGAAATTAAATATCGCTTAAATTTGGTAACTCTCTTAATATTAGCTTTTGGGAAAAAATCTCAAAACGGTGTAGCGATTCAAATTGCACAGGCATTTTAAAGTGTTTATATCAATTATTTGAAATGGTATGACTCCATCAAGATTGTTTTTAAAACATAACTTTACTTTGTCTTCCACGGTATAAAATTTTTAATAGGTCACATTAGAAAAAGAATTAGAAAAACGGCCTCAAAGTTCATATACTAATGAAATGAAATTAACAGAGCAATTCTAGTTACCTTAGAAATCCTTTGTATGGTTTTTCTTTTTTGAGTTATATTAATAAACCAAATGTTTGGATTTCCTATTCTATATTTTCTTTCGTTAATATTAAATTTAGATCTAAACTCACAAAACTTCTTTATAGCAACTTTTAATGGTCTTAAAGATTATGTTGTCAATTTTTTATCCCAAGTTTCGTCTTTGAGTAACCCTCATCAACTTAATTTCTTTACGATTCTTATTTTCTGATGACACATTTTCTAAGCACTTTTTATTCTGAATTCAACAATGCAAACACACATTATGGTTCAATTGCGTTTCGTCTTTTTCAATCATCACTAAGAAATGTTTGGATACGGACCTGTGTCCTAAAGCATTTTATACGTTGTTTCAGTTTCTGTAATATAAAGAAAGAAGTAATGAGAAACTGGATGTTTTTAATCCTTAATAATCTAGTATGGTCTTGAAATACAAATACTCTTCAATAGTAATTAATTGATTTATTAATTATTTTTCTTATTTAGAAACTAATTAAAATGAAAAATAATAAGCATTCAGTGTACCCAATTACTTTATTCTTTATATTATACAGCTAAAACTACTTATGAAATGCTCTACGACACAGGTCCGTAGCCAAACATTTCTTAATGATGATCAAAAAGACTGAAACGTAATTAAACCAGAATATGTGGTGCATCGTTGAATTCAGAATAAAAAAGTTGTTCCGTCTTTATAATTTAAGGAAAAAAGTAACGAGCCACACTGGATGTTTTTATTTCTAATTTTAATTATTGTTTATAGGTAAGAAAAATAATCACTTATAATACCATGAGTAGTCAAAGTTATGTCGACTATTTTTGTGGTGGTGTCACGAATGTCCATTGCGCTTTGGTATGATTAGGACGAGTGCGATAGCACGAGTCCTAATCCAAAGCGCAATGGATATGAGTAGTGATACCACCGCAAAAATAATCTACTTAACTTTGACTAAGAATGGTATTCGAGAGACTATTTAATGAACCAAACTACTTTTTCAAATTAGTTTTCAGTAAATCTAGCAACAAACTACGCAATTTCTATAGTAACAGAACACTAATATTGAATTTTTCTAATAAAAATCACATTTGTTTAAAATAGTCACTTGAATACCTTCTAGGAAGATATATCCGCTGATATTTTTTTGATTGGTCAAGAAACGTCAGAATTCTGGATTTTCATTGGTCACTTTTTGACAGATGACAGGTGAATTGAATAGTCACGAAATTAATTACTTCCTATTGAAAACTATTTGCATCCCATGATAATATGCTACTATTAAGGATTAAATACATGCAGTGTGCTTCATTACTTGTTTTTTTTTAAATACAAATACTGAAACCATCTATGAAATGCTCTAGAACTAAAAATCCGTATCCAAAAATTCCTTAATCACTGCCGAAAAACCACAGTCAAACCATAATGTGTGGTAGATTGTTGAATTCGGAATCAATAGGGCTTTTAAAATTAGACAGAAAATAATGAGTTTTTGTTATAATCGAGTAAAAATTAATAAATCGGACCCACTTGGTATTATGCAATGGTTTAATGCCCACAGCAATTCTGGTTCCTAAATAAGACATGAAAGTGAAATAATTCAAATAGGCGCAAGATTGATATTTTGTTTATTGTCAGATAAAGACAGTATTTTACATTAATAAATGCATACGATTAGCAGTAACTATAATTGGATTATCTAATGTTTGAGGCTTTCGCGTTTACTCGAATTGTCAATATTAGAATTAAATTTAGGCTTAGACTACGTAGTCTTGGTGGATAAACACCCAGCATTTGTTGGTTTAATGTGCCTAACACCTTGTGAACTCAAGCAAGGGTTTGTATTACTAGAGTACCTTGTGAACAAGGATACTTAGACATATTTGGCCTTTTTACTGTTTGTGCACCCATACAGTCTAACGTTTCGCAAGACATTGCAGCTTGCATTATCAGAGTCAAAGTTGCTCGGCTCAAACCATGGGTGGCTTGTTTGAGTTCAGAGCCACCAAAGAACATAACCGTTACACAAACCCTTGCTTGAGTTCACAGGGTGTTAGGCACATTAAGCCAACAAATTCTGGGAGTTTATCTAGAAAGACGATGCGATCTAAGCTGAAATGTAATACCAGAATTGGACTGATATATGTTGGCATTAGATTAAACAATATCGAAGGGGTTAAGTTTAACGTTTTATTCATAATTGATGTTCGTAATAGGAAACCCACCTTAACTTAACTGAATGACCGATTTGATTTGGTAACGTCAATACAATAAGCTGAATTTAACATGATGCAGAGATGTTTTGTGGCGTTACAAAAATGATTTGAAGCGTTAAGAGTTAAAGTTTAGAAGTAATGCAAAGAAGCAAAGATTGCAAAGAGCGAGGTAAGACAACCTATTAAATGGAAGAGACAGCTGTGCAGTGCTAATTATAAACTTGTGAAACAACGCATTTAAAAACTAAAGTGATTAAGAGCAGAGTAAAGTTATAAAGTGCTACGAATTGACATTATTCGAAAGACAGTTTAGTTTCTAAGTAATAACATTGCATCAAAACTTACTTGAAAACAGTTATAAATTTAGTTGCTAAGATACCTGATCTTCAATTTTTATTATTGACTACCCAAAACTTAAAAAATTGATGGTGTGCAAGTGGGGCTCTTGAAAAGTTGTAATTTGTGTATATTAAAAGTATTTGTATGAGTCAAAAAAGCTGTTTTTATTGATCACCAGTCTGCAGAGCACCTTTGTGTGTAATTTTCTTCTTGTTAGAATATTCCAGTGAAAAGAGATCTGTGCTGCAAGATTCGCCCAAGTGCGTCCGACATCGAGGCCAGTTTTGTAGCAGCTTCGGGCCTCGGCCAGCTGAAATTTTATATGCTACGTTTGGAGTAGACCCTTCTGAATACCTATGTCCAGAGATTTGGAGCAGAAAGAATTCCAGAATTGGGAAATTGCCGTGGCGTCCTTTGAAAACGTATCCAGTCTGCAGTTCACTTCCAAGGTAACATTTCACAAGAAAGCAGTACCGGATGGCTATCAGCTCTGTGCAGGGAAAAGATTTGAGTTTGTACGAGGTGTAGAAGCAGGTTCCAGTTCCCAGAACAGTTCCAGATTTTGCGATTTGGACCAGAGATTTGGAGCGTTTGTGCAGGAAGTCGAACAGTTGCCTGTTGCGGGTCCTTTTACGTCACTGAAACAAAAACCAGGTTAGCCGGATATTACGTCATTATTATTTGCATTGCCTATTTACCTGATATGAATTTTGCCGTTTATTGGTGTTTTGCATTCAATTACGCTATTAATGTACGAGCGAACTATATTTTTTCTGAGTTGTCAAATTTGTAGACTAAACTGTCAGATCCAAGAAGTCGGGTATTTGCCATACAAGTTAATAAGTCATACTCAACGGTAGATGTTATACCGGGTGTTGAACCTACCTCTTTGACTAGAGTTTTCTCATGCTATAGCCGGAGAATTGTATTTAATTCAGTTGCCAATAAATAGAATTTAAAGGCAATAAACCATTAATTTTTCTAATAATAATTATAACATCATTTTAATAAGCCCTGAGATTGCACAAGATTTCTTGATTGAAACTATTTTATTATATTTTGTGGTGATTTTCCCTATTTATTTATTATTATTAAAAAGCCATTTAGTAGGGCCTATCATTACAATATATCACTGGAATGAGAAAAAAATCCTCTTTCTCGTGATGGCACAGCCAACAATGGGTTACAACTAGAAATTTAATTTTTTTTTGAGGAACTGACTACGCCACTGAATTCTCTTCAAAAAAGTGCCTAAAGAACGTAAAAGTTACATTTTTCTATTTTCACAAATAAGCAAAATACAGTAACAAAAATCAGTCAAAAAATCGCACCGTCATTTTTAAATCGAAAACAAAAGGCGATATCCAATTTTGGTTTGCATCGTTAAACTTTTCTTGAAAAAAGGGATCGAGAATAGGAGGTCCATTTTTCCATATCTCTTATAATTCTCGAGATTCTATATGAAAGCATGGAAATGTACCCACCTTGTATATTCTACTGCCGATGTTACACTGCAAATGCATCTTGTTTTTGTGTTGCGCGTTCAGTACAATATAGTCTTATTTGTGATCATTCGTAACACACCTGTTACGGTCGCTCTATTTTGACCTGATTTACTAACGTTAACCCGAATCGTCTAGCTCTTCTTAGCTTAAGCTAGTTAATTGCTATGTGAATTTAAAACGATATAGGTGATATTAACTACCACAGGTTAACATTGAGATTAGTCACAGGTCAAATAATTGGCCTGAATCCTCGCAGCATTGGGTAATGGGATGTTTTCTAATTTTATTGCGCTGCTTCTGAAAGAATTGCGTCGGTTGATTAGCTCGGGAGCTCGATATTTACCTGACCAACTGGGTGTTTATCCTGGACATGTTGAAGGTTGACCGCTGGCATTTGACTGCAGTTGGCAGTGTTTATTGCACCACTTGTATGAATTTCTTTGACACTTCATTTTAACTAATACATTGTAGGATATATCTAATAATGTAATTAAGTCTCTAATGTCATCTATGTAACAGTACAGGTAATCAAAATTACGCAGGAAGTTGACAACTTTGGTCTACTCCACAAGGGACAAAGGAAATTCTAAAAAAATCTTTATTTTATGTTCTTATGGCCTTAATGGGAACCGAGTTATGACAAAAAAAAATCAAACGCACCTCTTTTTTAAGACGGCAGAGATGCCACATAAGAAATTTTGGTTCACATCTTGAAGTTAAGCTTTTCCGCACTCCCCTAACACCCCAAAAAGGAATTTCGAATTTCGATTCACTTTCAAGCAAAAGTCTTTTTCTTTGTATATAGTGACTGGACTAGAAAGCGTACACTAAATGCCAGCCATTTTTTCGAAAAACTACTTCCTCATTTTTGACAAGGCACAAATGCAATATATCATTTATAACAATAAGTAGCATTAGCTTGACACTATATTTAATGTGCTCAAGGACTACTGTTCATCCACAAAAGGACCAATTTTCGACCACACGTGAACTAGGACTTCTTTGGTTGTTCTAGTGAGTACTTATCGATTATGTGTAGCCAGCCCACATTTTTATTGCACCATGTATACACAGTGCTCCCCGATTGAGTAACATACGTTATCATTACCCAAACATTTTTGAATTGTATTTTTATCATTGAGAGATTGTTTTTTCTTACCGTGAAACTTATTTTGCTCATAAATGCAATTCAGTTTAAATGAAGTACTCATTGAAAAGGTGTAAAGTACTACAATTATTAAAGATACTGTTAAAGTTTACGCTGAAAATGTTCTCAAGTACTAGTATACAAAATTTTAAAAGATTGGAACCACAGTAGGCATATGAAAAATATAACTAATATTTATTCACCGAATTGTGAAAGCAAATTCTGCAACTAAAGTTACCAATACATATCAGGTGGAACTAATCACTAATATGACTTGAAATAAAATTTGGATTAGAGAGACATGACTTTTCTGCTATGTTTATGAACGTTGCAATCAATATGTCATGTTTTTGAGATGAGAATATTTTCTACAATAGTAGAAGAGCTGGTGAAATTTTTTAGTGATCATTTAGTTAAGGCCTTTTTTTTGAGAGAATGTTGCTGGAGGCATGTATAACTGTCATCTGTAAGGATTATATTTGATAGAGGTATCGGAGGAAATCAGAACACCCCCAATTTTCACTGTAAGTATATGTCAAATTCGAGGTTAGCAGGTTAGGTTCTGCGTCAGTCTGTGTCTGACGTGTATTGTTAGTGACTATGTCAGTCTATGCCAAATTTGATGTTAGTAGGTTAGGTTTTGTTTGCTATTTGACACAGACTGATGCAAAACTTAACCTAAAAATCTCGAATTTTACATAACCTGACAGTGCTACCAACGATACAGTATTCAGTGATACTACCACAGCCATAGCAGATATATGTCTCGCTGTTGTGTCATTAATAACAATTTTTCCTATTTTTTGAAAAAAATTAGTATTTTAGGATCAAATTAACAGTGTTACGATTACGTAACGTTATCTGCTTTCTACATTACTCGAAAACTTTAAAGAACTCGCTCCTAACATCGCTCGTTCTTTCAAACTATTCTCTCGTAATGTAAAAGGCTTGATAACGTTACTTGCATCGTAAATTACTATTAATTGGCTCTGGTAGTTTGCATGTTTACCTTCTTGTGGGCAAAATGTTTATCTTGACGTTTGAAGGTTAATGCCGTTTGTTACTTTGTGTGCACCCGATTGCGATAAATAGTGCATCCTGTTCCATCTGTGGGAATTTATTGCCAGTAATTCTCGCTAGTGCATTGTGTGGGATTTCTGGTCTAATTTTCTTGTGATATCTGGTAGTGTCTTAGCGGATCAGACCTGTTCTATTGGGTTTTGGCGTATTTTCTGCTCTATTTTTAGCATTTATGGAATTGCCACTGTTAATGTTGGCGCTGTCACCGTGGAATTTTCTTCTACGATCAGATTTTCTAGTAATGTTTCGTCTCTGTAAAACAGTCGCGGTAAAACAGCTTATCAGTGTTCCTTTGTTTTTGTACTTTAAGAATTTTGGGCTAATTTTTGTAAAAGCGTACGGTGCTACCATTGGAACTTCTCGGAGACTGGGCGTCTCTCTATGAGAGATTTGAAAATTTACTGATTGCTGCTATCCCCTTTATTTTTCCAATTATTATTGTCGGATATTAATGTAGAATACTTATGAGAAAATCACAATTTGGGTAGATTTCACTGGTGAGAATTGTTTTTTTCTTAATTTGGGAGATAAAAACCGTCCTTATTATTATTATAATATTTGGTTGAGTTCTGTTGCGAAGCCTTGCTGCAAATTTGACCTTATGCATTTTCAGTCTATTTTAGAAGATTGTGGACAAGTCAGCACATCAACGGGGGATAGATCACTAAGCCGAGTGACACCTAAAATAAGTTTTCTCCAAATGGTCTCCGCGTCTGAAATCTAATTGAGTACTATGATTGTTTGAGGGGTTTTGCCCTGATTAGACTCTCTAGTTGCTAGATTTGGGTTTATAGATTTAGCTGGTTGGATTTTCGGGATTTTCGTAGATTCAATATCTTTTTTTGATTCGAGAAACTGCTCTGATATATTATATACCTACATGCATTAAAACCAAAAATAACACTCTAATTTCGGCGCATTTATATGTTATATTTGCTATAATAGGTTTAAGCTTATCCAGGAACCTACGTCTGATAAGTGTAATTATAAGATCTCCCATTTAGTAGAAGTTGCGATTACCATATTAGCAGAGAATCTTCAAACTTAGATATGCGAGTTGTTGAACAATCAAGTTGGTAGCACTCTCTCCTCCGGAGTAGCATAGCTGACCAGTTGAAGGCTATTGGTTACGGGATTGTTTTGGATATTGACAGCTCGTCATCCGGCTTATAGATGTGCTATGGGTAATTTATTCTATTGCTATTACGTGTTACAGCATTCAGGGGTGACAAAGTTTATCTACCGAATTTATAGAGTAAAATTTGTATTTACATAGGTTCCCGAGGTCAAAACACCTATTTTGTCTCCCAATCATTCTTAATGGTTCGTCGGTGTTGTTTTGATTCACCCTGTATCCTGCCACAGCCCCTTTTCATGCTAGCCGAAGAAACGAGATGAAAGGGTTTTTAAATCTGCCGAGATTATACAAATGTTGGAAACGTGTAAGCAGCTGATGTACATTATACAACGAGCGACTTGCGTGAGCCGCTGCAATTAGATTACTTCATAGAATTTTTATTTTCTGGGAAGCGCTATTAGTTCTTATTGTTACAGTTTCCATGAGTTCCAAAGATTTCTTTATGTTTCATAAGTAAAAATTTATAAGAAAGCATTCTTGTCGCTGCTATTACACACGTTTCACATTGTTGTTAAAACTTTGAAAGATTTTCCTTAGCTATAGTTCAAAATTTCGGATTCTGTATTCCATTAAATATTAAAATAAAATCCTTAACATCAGTTATACATTCCCATTTGACTGGGCGATACACATTCTCTGTATGATGAATTTTATCGGGAAACAAAGATAATAACTATGCGCGAGAGGATTATTTGTACTTTTAAAGAAAAATTTAATGTTTTTAGTCTTGACAAATTTTAGGGAAATTTTAATCGCATATGAAGTTACTTACACGTATAATTTGACAAAAGTTGTTTATTGCGTTGCTAGTAAAGCTACTCTAGTATAACCGATTTTGTATTATTGAAATTATACAAGATAACTTAACTAAGTGCAGCATTCTGATTGATTGCTATCGGTACGAAAAAAATAATTATATTAGATAAACTTCTATTTTAGTTTAAAATTTAGGTATTTAATTAAACAAAAGTAAAATTACTTCTCCCAAAAATTTACTTTTTATTCGATTTTAGTTTTGAGGAAGGTATCCGTTTTTGTTCAGTTTTAACTTCACATGCCACCAAAATATTCTTAATCATAATGGTGAAGGGTTCGTTGCTACAGAAACATCCAGAGTACGAAGTTTTTTTTTAAATTAACACGACGATACAGTTTGTACTTCGTTAGTATTTACGTATCTTTCTGTTGAAGCAAATCTATTTGTTCATTCGGAAAGCTTTTAGATATTCCTGAAAAATCTGTTGCCATTCGATGTGCTACAGAATATGAACGGCAAAGATATACTGAAGCGAACAAATAAAGCAACATGATTGCTCGTTTCGCTGTTTCCAAGTTTACCCGATATTGTACGTTCAACAAATGCACCTGCACCTACAAAGCAACCCAGTTTAAAATGTAAAGTTCTGCAATATAGCCGTATCTAGCAATGGTTTGGTACTCATGTTTAGAAATTAACATTTTTATTATTACCCTAGAATCGAACTAAAACACTAAGCGGCTGCAGCTCATGCTAATATCGTCATACATTAGTTTAGTAAGTTACTTAGTTGTTTGGAGATATTCAAATCAACACCAATCAAATATCGTATTACGATTTTTGCAGAATCCAGAACTGCAGAATCTATTGAAAAATTAAGATAAGTACATGCAAGCGAGTACAACGTCATAATTCTACGGCTTACTAGTTGAACTTCGTCAAATGAACATTTTAATAACATATATTCGTAGTAAAAGTTTTGGCAAAATATGTAATAGATATAAATGTAGCTTGCAAAACATATGGATTATGAACGTCCTACATTTTATTCAATTGATGGTAGAGGGTTCTAGGCGGCCCCGACATTTTGTCATTGTAGCAATGATTATTTCACCACCAATAGTGCATTGTTTCTTTTTCAAAAAACTAACTCGCCAAATCTATCACAAGTACTTTTTTATCTCTGAAAGAGATACAGAGAATTGATAATTGTTACCTCCTTCATCAAATAAAAAATCTTTTATTGGCTTTACTCAGAACTTACCTCGCATATAGATGCTGGAACAATAAACAATTTTTAAAATCAAAAGAATCCAGAGGTAAAAATATCTTAACGTTCCTAATAATACTGACACAGTAAATGGAAACACTTGGAAATACGAATTGCAACAGCTTTAAAATAAAAAGACATTACCGGTGGTGGAATTCCAATGACAGCGCTGCGAATACGATTTGAACTCACCCGTGTATCACAGGAGCTCATGGTGGACTCCTTGCGTTTGTGCGATGCGCGGCGGTAAATGGAACACACTTATAGTTGTTCCTTTTTACCCTTTTTACTGTTACCCTGTATCTGTTGGATTCTATTTTCGTCAAATATAAAGCCTGAATTATGTGCCAATTACTACTTTTAACTGTTTTGAAGTTAAACAAATATAAACAAAACTATTTTTTAAGGTGCTCACTCTGCAAGTGTTGGGTCCAAAATATGTCCTTTTTCGTCAAGGGGAAAAACCTGAGCTATGTGCAAAACGTGACTTTCATTTGAGTAATAGTTGCTGAGCTAAAGCAAAAATAGGAATAATTTAATTTTGTAAAGGTGCTCATCCTGTATATATTTTACAAACAAAATTCCTGTATGGAAAATGTCGTCTTTCACCAACAAATAGCTTTTGAATAATGTCAGGTAGGCTGGCTGGCAGGCAGGCAGATGGAGTGACAGACAGACAGACAGACTGGCAGACAAACAGACAGACGAAATTGCTAAAACCTGCTTTTCGTCATCTAGGGACCTGAAACGTGAAGATCTTCGTATTTTAGACCAGAAAAGTAAAAATCACATTTTACCTTTAAATATTGAACAGCGTTACTTAAGAAACCCGTTATTATAGTTTGCATGTACATTAACATTAACATTAAGTGGAGCTATACAACTACTTGGCATTTGTTTCAATATTAGCGAACATCTTCTAAAGCTTATGCTTAACTCATAAGCAGCATTATTAGTGGTACAACAATCTGTGTGATTAGACATAATTACCTTCTTTTTTATCGCAGATCAAACCATCTGTATATGACTTATATTTTCAGCATCTTCCATTTCTACGTCTAAAAGACGAGGGAAGTGTGTATTGTAATCGTAAAACAACAACTTCCGAGATTACTTCATATCATCAGTTTTCAGGGTCAGTATATGACGAAAACCATGATTTTTAAATTCCTTGTGTGTACCTGTCTGTCTGTCTGTTTGTCGGTCTGTCTGTCTGTCTACCTGTTTGTCCGTCCGTCTATCATGCTGTCTGTCTGTTCGTTCGGCTGTTGGCGATATATATATATATATATATATATATATATATATATCAAAAACCACTTGTTGAAGAACGACGTCATTTTCCATGCGGATTAGATGTCTATAAGGCACGAAGCCGAATATACTTCCGGTTAAATATATACAGGGCAAAGAAAATACAATATCTATCGTTGCTTTAACGCAGGAATCGATAAAACTAATAATTTGGTTACATATAGCGTCTCCTGCGAACTGCATTTACGGCAAGGAACAGAAACGTACAACGATGGCCGCTTACCGCAGTATCGCAGATAGTAGTGTACAGCAATCGTTGCGCGATTCACAGGGTGAAGGTTGATGTAAAGCTTTTTACTTTTTTTATCTTGTTTATTATTTTTATTAAACAAAAGCTAAAAGATGTATATCGTCATAGTAGTACAATACAAAACTATAGGTTTTAGTAACGAATAAATTGTGGAAACCCCGACAGTATTTATGTTATTCTGAAATTAATAGAGTTACTACATTTTCTCCGTTGCACTGTAATAGCACTGTATAAAGACTAGATATACTATAAAAGCTTACTTCAAAGTTATATAAAGGTAATAAATCAAAAATTGTATTCCCTTTATGTAATTGAAGTTAGTATACTTGCAGAGTAATTAATTAAGGATATAACACCATCCAGTAACGTTTCAATTTAGACAAGTATTTTACTTTCCTATAATTTTGATAAGAAACATTAATTTATTTATTCATGACTTTTGGAACATTTTACGTTTACGTTTTGCGGTCGAAGATATTTATGCCACCCGGGCAGTGCAATGGACGTAATGAGCTTCATACGACTTATGTTACGCTCCCGCGTTTCGATATACACAAGACATTCCAGAAACGTTAACCTAAGTTAAAGTTAAATTAACTAGGGAGTTTAAATATATTATTGTTCGTAAAAAATCCTCTGCTACGACCGGATGCGAGTCAATTTCCAACTGGCTGCTATCCTGGCTGCGGGTCTAGAACATCTCGGCGCCGCCATCTCGGCGTCACCACTTCGGCGCCGCCATCTCGGCGCGGGGCCAGCTCGGTGCCGGGATAACTCGGCGCGGAGCCATCTCGCCGCTAGCCAACTCGGCGCTAGGCCATCTCGGCGCCGAATTCAAATTCGCAAACTACAGTAACTACACAAGAAAATTATTATAAACAAATAATAAATAAAGTGATCGCCAAAAAACTGGCATCAAATGAAAAAAAAAGTATTTAGAATTTCTTGGAAAATCAAACACTGACGACCAGAGGTGATTGCAAAGTGATTACAAATGGGCCAAACAAAAGTTGTCACGTGACTTCCGTTATCAGTAAAATATTACATTTTTTTAAAATAATTACGAAACATGTATTTAATAGTCATGGTAGAGACACATTTTACGAAAAAAGTTTTCTGGCCTTGAGATTGTTCAGTCAGCTAAAACTAACACACTAAAAATCTCATGGAAATCTTGCTTAATTCCGAAAAATAGCACTTTTTGGATTTACACAATTTCGAAAAACGCCATTTTCTAACTAAATAAAGTGCCTTTTATGTGACAAATATTTCTTTAATGTTTATTTCCCAAATCAAAGAATTTTATTTTTAACAGTTTTTTTATTATGAAATAAAAAACTTTGTTAAAAATAATTGTTTTTCCATAGCAGTCTTTGTTAAAAGTAAAATTCTTTGATATGGGACCTAAACATATAAGAAAATGTGAGAGATCAAAGTTGTCCGAAGATTTTGAAATTTGGTATAGGAGCCTAGATGTTGATTCTAAACAACTTTTCTTAATAACTTTTTGTCGTATTTGCTACATAAAAGGCACGCTACTCTACAGTAATAGTAGTTTGCATACCAAGGCCCTGAAGTTTAACTTTGGCAAATAAGCCACATGAGGGATAAAAAGGAACTTCAGTGCCCAGGTGTACACTATGTTTTATTTGAAATCGACTTTTGTAGGTTATTTTGACGTCGGTTGATGTTTATCTGTCGCCTCGCCACCTACAAAAAAGTCGTAAAACAATGGAATACTTTAATGCCGATTTCTCGTATTTTAATGAGGATTTCGACGTACTTTAATGCCGATTTCAAATAAAATAAGTTTTTTTAAAACTTCCAAGGCATACTTGATTTTTCAAAACTGAACCTTTAACCAAGCAGGGCTGAACCCCAAAAAATGAAAATTTAAATCGAGAATTTTTTACCTTTTACAAGAGTCGTTTCACCTATCCGGGGACACACTGTATACAGGGTGTTCGGAAAATACGTGTACAACAAAAAACCACAAGTTCCTTGGCCCAAAATATGATGATTTAACTCAACTTACTTATATACAAAGTTGCTTAGTTTAGCCGCTAGGGGTCTTCAAAAATGATTAGTTTTTCAAGTAAGTCAAAAAATCTTTGATAGATTTTATTCCTTTTTACGGGCCATGCGTTTGTACCAATAAACTATAACCTTTTGTGGAATAAACCTTAATTTCGAAAATTACAGGGTGTTGAAAAACATTGTCACAGTAAATTATCCATCCATATTTTTTAACACCCTGTATAATCACTACCAATGTTTTTTGTGAACAGCTACTTTATTTTAGAAGATATAACCTCTCTTACAAAATTTTAGTTGGGTAAACGGTTTAGCCACAAAAAAAATATTTTCTACAAGCCTGAATCAGTAGGTAATTGTAACTCAACACTAGGCTTGTAGGGATTTAGAAAATATTTTTTTGTGGCTAAACCGTTCACCCAACCAGAATATTGTGAGAGAGGAAATAGCTTATAAATTAAAGTAACTATTTAGAAAAAAAAATTGTAGTGATTATACAGGGGGTTGAAACATTTAAAAAAGTTAATCATTTTAAATCATCATATTTTGGGCAAAAGAACTTGTGGTCTTCCGTTGTACACTTATTTTCCGGACACCCTGTATACAGGGTGATTTTTAAGTTGCCTTTTTTCTTTTACCAGGATATAAAGCTAAAAAAGTAAGCTATTTTTTCATTTACCACATTTGCGAACTATCAAAACTAACGGAGGTACAGGGTGCTAAAGTTTCAAATTAAGAACTAAAATTACTTAACAAAAATTAAACTAAACTGAATCTAACTTAAATGATATGTTTAAAATTATCAGCATTCGCTTCTACACACACGTTCCGCGTATCAGAGCAATACGGCAGCGGCATTTTGACGACACTCCCAGTAAATAATAAGCATATTCACTCCTTCATTATTTTCATAAACATAAGCCATTATTGTAGCAATAACATTAAGAAAATTACAATGGGAAACTAGTTGAGAGGTCATTGCTTGACAACAGAGATAAACAAAAATAAAATTGTCCAGCCGCCTTTGCGCCAAAGTTTAGATTTTAATTTGAAACTTTAATACCCTGTACCTCCTTTAGCTTTGATATTTCGGAAAAGTGGCAAATGAGAAAAAAACTTTCTTTTTAGCTTTAAATCCTGGTAAAAGGAAAGAATCAACTTAAAAATCACCCTGTATATACAGTCTGTCTCCGGATAGGTGAAACGACTCTTTTAAAGGTAAAAAATTCTCGATTTAAAATTTTTATTTTTTGGGGTTCAGCCCTGCTTGTTTAAAGGCGAATTTCTAACAGCATTTCAGTTTTGAAAAATCAAGTATGCTTTAGATCTTTTCAAAAAACCTATTTTACTGTAGAGTAGCGTGCCGTCTATGTAGCAAATACGACAAAAAGTTATTAAGAAAAGTTGTTTAGAATCAACATCTAGGCTGCTATACCAAATTTCAAAATCCTCGGCCAACTTTGATCTCTTACATTTTCTTTTATGTTTAGGTCCCATATCAAAGAATTTTACTTTTAACAAAGACTGCTATGGAAAAACGAATATTTTTTACAAAGTTTTTTATTTCATAATAAAAAACTTTGTTAAAAATAAAATTCTTTGATTTGGGAAATAAACATTAAAGAAATATTTGTCACATAAGAGGCATTTTACTTAGTTTTTCGAAAATGTGTAAATGCAAAAAGTGCTATTTTTCGGAAATTAAGCAAGATTTCAATTAGATTTTTTATTGTGTGTTAGTTTTAGCTGACTGAACAATCTCAAAGCCAGAAAACCTTTTTTCGTTAAATGTGTCTCCATCTTGACTAGTAAATGCATGTTTCGTAATTATTTAAAAAAAAAATGCTAGGAAGATATATCCGCTGATGATTTCTTTGATTGGTCAAGAAACGTCAAATTGTGGATTTTCATTGATCACTTTTTGACTGATGACAGGTGAATTCAATAGTCAATACAATACTTTGTGTGCAGTTGATTGTATCTAAATATAATTTAACCTGTTAACAAGTTTCTACCGCCATTCCATAACGTAAATAATATTTAATTTTTAAAACTTAAGTTATGCTACACTTCACTCATATAAGTATCAATACTGGACGTATGTAAACTGCAGCGGCTTAATCCTCATTAGCATGTAATAGCCAGGTAGTGTCTCCAAAAAGTATGTAAATTGCAGCGGGTTCATGTTAATGACGGGCGCCGTGTAATTACCGCGATCTAATGAGCGCCTAATGATCGAATTCCATCCTGTAAAATTTATGGTATTCCATTTTGAAGATGTGTTAACAAATAGACGAACTGTTGCAAGAAATTCTCACTATTCATTCAGCAACGAAACCGAACGTTCCTACGCTAAAATGAATAAAGTAATGGTTGTTGAGAGCGAACGCGGCAGAAAACTGCTCTTAGCAGACGGCTACAAGTTTTATAAAAAGGAAACTTTGAAGTCTTCGGGTTTGACCTTGGAGCCGTACAACCCAAAGATCAACGCGTCTCAAGGTACTTGGATTACCTAGTTGACACCTACTTTTCCGAAGAGGCTCTCTTTCCCTCATCTATCTGGGCATCATCCTCAGCAGAGATGTGTCGAACGACTAATGCATACGAGTCGTTCCACTCTCATTTCAATAAAAACTTCGGCACTTTCCATCGACATCTGAACATCTTTGTTCAAACTCTCTTGGAGTATCAGACCGAAACTTACGTCAAAATGAGGAGCATCGACTGCAAGAAAAAAGTGAACCGCAAAACGTTGAATAAACAACAGTTTTTAGAAGTCCGTTTGTCCGCGTACAAAAACGGATGTATAAATAGATTGAGTTTCTTGCAGCAAGTATGCCATCACTTTGGCGATACAGTGATGCACAAGAAGTAATTTTATTTGGCGATTAAAAAAAAATAAAAAAACAAATATCGAAAACACAAAAATACTTGCATGTTATTTGTCTAAAAAAAGTGGAAATAAGATTTCCATCATTTTTAAACACGCCGAATATATATTTAATATGTATATTTCGCCAGTCCCAAGCCTGAATAAAGTGTGATGGGAAATGATGTGATTAGTTGTCGATTAATGTTAATGTTAATTTTATGACCCCGCTGCAATTTACATACGTCCCAAAAACTACCTGAACGGTGCCCGCTGCAATTTACATACCCTCACTAATGATCCGCTGCAGTTTACAAACGCCGTCAATACCACGTAATATTCGCTAGGTTCTCGAAGCTATTAATATCATTCAAGTAGTGTCTATAGACAAGTAGTAAAACCCCCGGCTTGTTGTCAAGCAAGGCCGATTTGGGTCTAGGACATTTTGCCGTCGCCGTTTCGTCGTCTGCCATTTCGTCGTCGCCACTTCGCCGCCGACCACTTCGCCGTCGCCGTTTCGCCGTCGGCCATTTCGCCGTCAACTTGAAAGTGGAAGGAAGGCCGAGCTGCCAAATGATTATACTTTAATTTATTTTTAAACTTTAATGTAATGCAACCTTCACTTTATTTATTTGGACATTAATTTGCTTGCTTATAAACCATCATCTTACAATAATATAATTGCACTGAGTTGCTGGGTGAAAATGCATAATAAGTTTAATAATGTCTAAGGAAGTATACAGTAATATTTAAATTGTAAAGTAACATATATACAGAGTGGTTCAAATTTATTTCGGGAAACTTCAGGAATACAAAGAATACTTCAAAATAAAGCGGAAAACGTTAATCAACTTATATCGAAAAACGTATAATAAGCGAGATGTAAGACTTTGAAGTTAAGTTAAAAATCTGGTGTGATACACTCACACAACTTCCTTTTACGGTGATCTTACAATTAGCCAAAAATTTCAGTTTAAATTTTTAAGCATTTGTCAAAACTGTCAAAAAATTACAAATTCTACAAAAACGGTACAAAGTAGAGCGCTAGTTGAAGAGACAACTTTTCTCTAAAATTTTAAGCTGAACTGAAAAATTTAATAATATACCGCCTGTTCTATTTAACATAGGAGTTAAAAAAAATAGAAAAAAACAAAAGAAACCCATTTTAGAAGTATTTAACTGGAAAATCACCTACCTCACATCTATACACATTAAAAATGTAATAAAAATGCAAAGTTTGAAAAAAGGGCAAATCACTGAAATCATTATAACGGCCATACTACCTTAAAGGGAATTTTCTAAACCATATCATTATAATGACCACCATGTGCATGATAAAAGGATTAGCAAAAAGTAACAAGTATGCTCATTACCATCAACAACTAATCAGACGGTTTAATGCATATAAGAAGTGTAACTGTAATAACCTTTAACGTCCTCCTAATGGGAAATAAATGTGCATTATATTTTAAAGCTATTAAAGATTTCGAATATGTATCACTTAAAACATGTAAAACTTTGATTCCATGATTTGCTTAGATATAGATAAGTGAAAAAAATGGTTTTTTAAATCTAAAATGTAAAATAGTCTACGGCGAAATGGCGACGGCGAAAAGACAACGGCGAAACGGCGACGGCAAAACGGCGACGGCGAAACGGCAACGGCGAAACGGCGACGGCGAAATGGCGACGGCGAAACGGCGACGGCGAAATGTCCCATTCCGAGGCCGATTTCGATGCTGTAGTAGTGGAAATATTAACAATAAAGATTATTACGGTAACAAGTCAAGTGCTTTACATTTCAATAGTAGTTTTTATTTAAAACCCATTGTCAGTGCTTGGTGTCCAGACTTACGAGAGACTTTTCGGATAAACGTGTTACGTCCAAGATATAGGCCGCCTAATGAAAACATTGGTATTGTAGATTGCCTAGACCTTCCCATCGTAACAAAGCCAAAGCCAAAGCTTATTAAACATTTACTAGCAGTCCAGTGAGACAAATGTCTCATTTAATAAAACAAAAAAAACCGTTTTGCAAATAGAACGCGTATTAAATAAAAACTGTACCCAGACCTGGAAGGTGTCAAAGTGGTTGCCTAACCGATCGACGTTTTAAGGCGCAGAGGGTCGCAGCTCCGTTTGGCTGCTGAAACAGTTTTTATTTAATACGCGTTCTATTTGAAAAACGGCCTTTTTTGCGATTTCTCGAAAACCGGAAGTGTCACGTGACTGAAATTCGGTTCCTGACCTGACATGACTATTCCAAACATATAACTTTTATAACTTTTTTCTCTATCTCTTACGGTTTGGCTGCTGAAACAGCGTCCCGGACAGACAAAACGGCGTCCCAGACAGACAAAACTGCGTCCCAGACAGACAAGGATAAATATTTTTAAATCAGTTGAAAATAATGTCAAACTTAGCCTTGCCAGAAGAACTCGATTATCTAAATCATAAGCCCTAGATATTAAATTTTAATTTGTCCGTCATTTTTATCATATTTCTCACCAGATAGAAGGCTGGTTCGTCACACATTCCTTTCTAAATTTTTATCTTCTATCCGAACGTGTAGTCAAACTTAAAAATCCCTAAAAACGCACAGCCAGTTAGAGAGCGGACGAATAAAATTAAGAAATTAAAATTCGACTTCGTGTTAAGGAGTGAGAAAGTGGCTTTAGAGAAACTCGAAACACAACTCCGTGATTGTCGTTCTGCTACAGATAAACTACACGCTATTCTCAATACTTTCCAACAATGTGTGTAAGAGAAGACCGAATTGTAGATGCTTACTTGCAATTTGTTTGTTAAACATTAAAAAATATATCCGCAACCAGATGGACTAGTTTTCTGTATACCAACACCAGGATTTCAGAGAGTACTTATATACCAAGACACGCAGATTGTATTGACATATTTTACATCGATTTAAATGGGAGAATATTTTTTCTAGTTTGACAAATAAAGTTTTAACTTCCTAGTGCAACATAAATCCGATAACTTGAAATTTATATATTAAGAAAGGCTGCCCCCCTTAACTAATAATAGTTATTTAACAAACTAGTATGTTAATGAGAGCAATTAATAATCGAAACAGGTAGATGTTATTAATCGCCGATTAACATACGAGTTAGTTACAATATTTTTCCGTTGATCGTATATTATTGATTTGAAGAAAATCTAATTTTATTCCATGAAAAGAATTTGACACTTAAAGTTTTGACACAAATGGTACCGGGTGACCATAAATGGTGGTGATTTTTTATTTAATTTGGCACTGTTTATGTTGGTGGCTCTGTAAGTCTATGTCAAATTCGAGGTTAGCAGGTTAGGTATTGCATCAGTTTTGACACAGACTGACGCAACACCTAACTTACTAACCTCGCATTTGACATAGACTTACAGTGCCACCAACATACACCGATTTTTAAAAATCGTTCATTAATAAAAATTCATTCATTAATAAGGGCCATTAATAGACGATTCTCTATACATTAATGAAACCCATAAATAAACGATCGACGGAAAAATATATTAACATAGTCATTTTAAAGCTTTGCATTTACATGTATACTATTTTTAAAAATGTTAGAACAAAAAGTTTATTTCCAGAAACGTAGAAAACAATTAAATTTCACTGGATTATGTTCGAATTGGCAAATTTTTCATCAAGTAAAACTACACAAAATTAATACAAGAAACAAAGAAGACGCTGCAAAATTTGATATACTAGTTTGTATACAATAAAATTCCAATTCAAAATATCGTTATATAAAGTAATCGAGTTTACCGAACAGGTAAGGCTTCTTCTTTAAAAAGTAACAGCGTTACCAAACGTATTTTTATAGTTAATTTATATATTTACTTTTCTTGTCTCAAATGATGCTACGATCTCTAGTAAACGCCCCATGGTTCGTTCCGAACGAAATAATACGACAGGACTTAGGAATTTCAACAGTAGACGAAGAGATACGTAAGTGTAGTGTCCGATACCGCGATAGACTTTCTGCCCATCCAAATCTATTAGTTGAAAACCTACTGGAATCTGATGACGAAGAACGCAGGCTCAAACGTTTCAAACAGATGGACCTCCCAAACCGTTTTGTTTAATGTTCTAGTGTTATCAACCAAACTGTCTGCGTACTAGTTTTAAGGAAATTTTTATTGGAAAACTTCCTTCATGTCATATATTGTCAAACTATTTACTAAATGTTCCTTTTAGTAACAGATTGTAAATGTATCAATAAACTAAAAAAAAAATGATGGTTTTAGGGTCTATCAGATTTTTCATAAAACGAGAAAGAATTGAATAAAAAAACCGAGTTCTCTCTTATATCTCAGAGTATATATTTACTATGGCTTTCTCTATAGATAAACCCCTTATTAACTATCAATACGTGTTATTGGCCAACTGTGAAAATCTGAAAATATAGAGAAATTTTTTTTAATATATAGTACGTCTAGAAAACTTCAGAAATTTAATAGTTTTAAGAAATGTCATGAAACTTCTTTTTAGGAAGTCTGGGCCTCTAAAATTTTGTGTGCGTATTGTCAGGGGATAAAAAAAGACAATCCTATATTTAAAATATGTTTATTTCTGAGACGCTTAAAATAACTTACTTTTCCGGATACTTTCTAGATGTGCTATACGAGACGTATATTGATATTAATCAGTTGTCTACCTACTTTCCAGGAACTATAAAAACTATTTCTGATTTAGTTTGTAAAAAACAGCTCGAATGAGTGAGGATTATTTTGCCGTGTTTTTATGTAGCCAAATAGCATTACTTTTCATATCCAAGTTAGGTTTTTAGAGTATAGAAATGATAGAAACATTATTATAGTAGTTAGTATGTTTCAGTATTAGTATATTAAGCTTAACGTGATTATATAAAAATGCTTTAAATAGCAATTAGTAAAGGAGTGAACAGTATACATAATATTTTTCTACCTATATAAGAATTAAAGTTGTACAATCTTACAATACAATTAATGTGCATGTATTCCGCTGTGAGAATTTTAGTTAAATTCTAGTTAATAAGGAAAAAAGAAATGAATTTGTAAATCTGTAAATCAAGCAAGAATCTGCAGCCCTTGACTGCTGCATTGAATTGGTTCGATTTGGCGTAAGCAAAAAACATATAGAATTTTTGTGTTTATCGGAAGATGCAATAATTTATGAGATTTTATAATTTACAACGCTTTATGTGGCCTGGTTTTGTTTAGCGAGCAGTCTACATATCACGAATATAGCAATAGTAGGTAGCACTTCGCTGCAGGAAGTCCAATACACTCATCAATAGTCACTTCCGGAGCTGCGAACTTCCGTCTAGAGTCACGATAGATTATTAATTTATTATACCTCTCGGTGAGTATAAAAGCAAACTTGCTCCCAGTTTTTGATAGATCGGCACACTTAGATCACATTTGGCCGTCGGTACATATCCTGATGAATATCCCTATGGCGTTAGTTTAAATTCGTGTCCTTGCCGTAATCTCTTCTAATCTACTTGACAAATCCACAAATCCATCTCTAACTCGATTCCCGGCACATCTTGCTGTACTTAGAGTATTGCAGAGCTCTAGGGGAAACGACCTACTGTGCATCCGGCCGCATTAGCTTATCGCACTGTGTCACTGCTAAAATGGCACTTAGTGACGTCAGCTGCCAAATGAGAAATCGTTTTGATTGTTTGGCTTGGCCTCGATTCGGGGTTTATTAGCCGGGTAATATTAAATAGTTTCGATTTGATAGCTTAAAATATATCGATTTCGATGTCAATCCCGTTGCTACAACGCTCTCAAACCCCAAGGAGCCTGCAAATGTTACTTGGTCGCAATGGGGTATAAACTGCTGGAAGGTATTGTAACTGAAATTGTATTAGGTAGTAGCAGTTGTTTATAGTTCAGTGTTGCTCATATATTGATCAAGATAATTTTAATAGAATATCTGCAAATCTGAACTCCTAAACGTGAGCTTAGTGACATACATGAAAGCATGGCAAAAAAGCTCGACTGGACTCTGTATTAGTAGGTACTGAACAAAATATATAATTTAAAATGGAACATTCAGGATCCGGTCCATACTCACAATGAGGTGATTCAGTAAATTAATGTAAATTGAAACACTGTGTTTTAATTTACATTAATTTAAAATGGAACCTAAAATATCTAGCTTTGATGAATTCGTTACCAGCTAGGCGTCGGTGAAACTGTTACTAGTATATAGTTATACTCTGTTAACATCTAGAAGTTTCCCCAATTTAGCTGAGTAAAATTCCACGGCGCATACTAGTTCGCTCCCGCGGTCAGTTTTTGAAAAAGGTCATAGGTAAGTTCGCTCCCGAAGCATAGGTAAGTTCGCTCCCGAGGATTAAAACGTAAATAAGTAGATTACGAGAGATTAAAATTTTACCAATATTTTATTTTACCAATATTTATATTATTACATACAATATTATACATACAAGACATTTAATATAATTTTAATGTGAGCAAAACTCTTGGTAAAAACGATAACTACTCATTTAATGACAATAACAAAACAGGAATAAACTTATATTCAAAATATATCAAATTTAAATTAATTAATTTTTCTTTACATATCTTGACAATTTTTCAAGAAATTGAATTTTTGTAATAGCTCCAGTTTTGAAGCTGGCCAAATGATCTTCAATTAATTTAATTTTTTGCATTTCTACCCTTCTGTATACTTTTTTAATTTTATGAGCACTGTTTATTTTTACATATGTCTCGACTTGAAATTCTTTCAACACTTCAATAAATTGAAAAATATTTGGATGGGCAGCGTAAAACGACCCATTGAATCTGCTGTGGAAAGCTTCACAAGCATTTGTTGATCTCGTCCTTGCTGAAGAATGTTCGGCCCACATTTCTGGCGGGAATAGAGAATCTTCTGATATATATGTTTCCACCAAATAGTTATTAAAAATCTCCAATTTTTTGTCTTGTGGCAAAATTTCCGCAAGATCAAAGCAGAAACAATCTCCCACATCGGCTGGTTGTAAGTAGGGAAGGCCAAATACGAAATTTAAATATTTTCCAATATCTGATTGGGATTTGTAATCTTGAGTAAGTCCTAAGTGCTGAATTTTCCGCCACCTGCAGCAATGGAACAAAATAATTAATTTTTTGATAAAATATAAAAAGTAAGATCTTACCATGACTGGGTTAGATGAAATAAGCAACCCTTAATCACAACGTGTGGAAGTTTTCTTTGGAATGCTAAATGTATTGCCATTTCAAAATCTATGTAAACACATTTTGATGTTAGTGCAATTTCCATTTCTTGTAGCTTGTTGAGAAGAATGTTTAAGCAATTTTCATAAGTTTTTGTTGTTTTATCCGGTAATAGGAAAAATACTAAAGGCATGTAATGACCATTACATATTCCATGTATGGTAAATAATTGGTAGAAAAACTTTGGGCAACATTTAAATGTTCCATCCACATATAAACTTTCTAAAGTGCTTAAAAAGTTCAAGTTTGTCACGCTTGTAAACATCACAATTTTAGAGTTTATATCATTTGTTAGCATGAAATCTTCATTTCTATTGGTTTTTATTTCTAAATTGCTTAAGACTTCTTGAGTGTTTTCTAAGCTAGTTGGTAAGGCTGGTAGAAAGCTTCGTCTATGGTTATAGATATTCTTTCTAATATATTGCATATCAGTTGTTGTGATTGTTTCGACGTCATTATTTAGTAGCACACGTTTAATTATTTTCGACGGCTTTTCACTTACGTTTTCCGCTGCTTTTCTTTTCAAACTGTTGCTCAAAATTTGTCTGTTTAAGACGGCGTTTTCCATCGCCTCATGAGCATGATTCAAATTTGAATCAACCAACATATTTTCGTCACCCACACTTTTTAAAAATGATTTACAGCTCCTTACTATACACTGCCACCGTTTCACATTTCCCGCCAATAATTTATGGAAATTAAATTTATAGGAATTCACCACCAACATAGGTTTTCCTTTTTCACTAATAATTTGGCTTACGTCCATTTTAAATCTTTCTCAACCAAGTGTAAAGAAGAAATGATTTTGTTTATTCCGTACATTTTCTTATATTTATACAGAAAAATAGGCTCATTACTAACAAGTTTGTTATTGTCATTAAGCGATAACATGGCATGCCATTAACAGGGGATTATTTTTGAAAAATATTTGGCGATAATATTAAGCAATAATGTGGATTAACATTAACAGGGGATTATTTCTGCAAAATATTTGGGAGCGAACTTACCTACACCCTTTTCACGTAGGGGGATTAAAAACTGACCGCGGGAGCGAAATAGGTTGCGGCCCTCTTCGTGACTAATGTTTGACATCTATATTTTTATATACATAATAGAAATATATAAATTATAATTATGAAAACCATTATAGCTGTAGGTACATATTCACTAATGTATTCTGATATGGTGCAAATTTGAAACATGCAATTTCAGCCATTTTGTAATTCATACTTTCTTAATTTGTAGTACCAGAGGGAATTCATTTGTAAGCTTTTTACGATGCCGAAGTCTTTATTTACTGTAAATAGAGAATCACACTACTTGTCTGTAATGATACGGTCTTTATTGCCACATACGCTACGAATATCCGTAATGCTATCGTTTAATGTTACCGGTAAAAGTCAAATCTCTGTTTTCTAGACTTGTTAGTGCATTAGGAAGTAGGGAATAATTGCCAGAAATAAATTATGAATAGTTTTGTAAAAATTTGTTGTCGCTTTAAGTAAATTCGCCGAATCTTTATCAAAATTTGTAGGGATACGAAAGTTTCTTCACGTTCAGTTACGGACGATTTCACTGACCTATGATTCATAAAATATTCTCTTTGTTCAAAAAAACGGTAATAGCATTTTCTAGAAATATATATATATATATTTAAACTCTGTTCGGCCATTGGTAAGTAATTAGAGAAGCTGAAAATATGGTTGTCTCAAATATAAATTAACGTCGTGTATATGTTAAGTTGAAGTAGCATGTTTATGTAAATATTCCATTGTTGGAAATAGAAAGGGAATTTATATTATTACAATACTTTCTGATTCTTATGCACCCCATTATAGTCATTCTAGATAAATCCAACGTAGGGCCCACATTGCTTCACAATATTGTAAAATAGTAACCTGCCAATATTAAATCAAGATGAGTTTTGGGTGAATATTCCAATATTGGAGATAGATAAACAAATTTACATCGTCACAATATTTTCTGAAGCTAGGAATCCATCATGGTCTTCCTAGAAAATTCCGATGTAGGGCCCACATTGCTTTATAATGTTGGAAATATATAGGAAATTTATATGGTAACAATAATGTTTGGAGCTAGGCATCCCATTATGGTTTTCCTAGATAAATCCAATGTAGGCAGCATATTGCTTTATAATATTGGAAATATGTAGGAAATTTATATAGTAACAATATTGTCTAGAGCTAGGCATCCCATTATGGTCTTGCTAGACGAATCCAATGTATGCACCATATTGCTTTATAATATTGGAAATATGTAGGAAATTTATATAGTAACAATACTGTCTGGAGCTAGGCATCCCATTATGGTCTTCCTAGATGAATCCAATGTAGGCACCATATTGCTTTATAATATTGGAAATATATAAGAAATTTATATGGTAACAATATTGTCTGGAGCTAGGCATCCCATTATGGTCTTCCTAGATGAATCCAATGTAGGCACCATATTGCTTTATAATATTGGAAATATGTAGGAAATTTATATAGTAACAATATTGTCTGGAGCTAAGCATCCCATTATGGTCTTCCCAGATGAATCCAATGTAGGCCCCACATTGATTCGCAATATTGAAAAATACTAGGCTAACAATATTCTATCAAGATGGGTTTTACGTGGCCAATATTGGCCAAGATTCCAACATTGGACACAGATTGGAACAATATGGTTCCAAGATTTTGTGCTGCTAGGGTACTTATCTACGGCCATCTATTTACTATGAAATAATTTTAATGTCAAGAATGTAAACTTTTATTAAATCGATATTTTTGGATTAATAACAGTGACGTGGAAAAAATTGTATGGTCTCGTGCTAAAAGTGCTATTGCACTCCACATGTTATGACACTCAGCCTACGAATTCGTTTCATAATTTTCTTGTCTCGTGCACTAAACATTCACTTTTAGCACTTGTATAATAAATTGCTATTACATCCGAGAAACTGAAAGTAAGTTCTACTTGGTCGCCGGTAGATGCAGATGTCCCAATGTTTTTTAAATGAGACACGTCAAAAGCAAAGGTGAATCGATGTTCTACCTGTCATATCTTTAAAATCTTTTAGTCACTCCGCACTATTAATTCGTAGACATGCGATTGAATGAAGACACAACATTCACAACACAACACAGGTGCGAAGCTCTGTCGCTGCAGATTGCCACACAATACAATGCCCTCCCGCTCCAGCTCTAAATCTTCCACATTGGTATGCAGTGGGGGAGCCGGACAGTCTTTTATTCGTTACCAAATATTTAACGTGAAATTAACTTGCAACGTAAATCACGCCTTGGAAATTTTCACTTACGTTCACGGCCTGATTTTCAAATATTATTCACGTTTACGACTGGGCCCGCCGTGACCCAGCGATACACGACTATTTTCACGTCACGCGCCCATCCTTACAACATGGTCAAATCTGCGTAAGTATCCTCGTTCTCAAGGTACTCAAACAACACGAGCCACCAAAGAGCACGGCCATCGCGTGCATCTTTGCACGAGTTCATAAGGTGCAAGGCACATGAAGCCGTACTGGGTGTTTGTCCACAAAGACTACGCGTTCTAAGCCGAAATTCTGCCAACAAGAACAATTTAAATAACCGCGAAAGCGTCAAACAGTATATGATACACACTCTATTTAGATTTGCTAACTGAATAATAACACAATTTCATTAAGAATATGTGATTTGGATTATGATTAATAAAGAAAGCTGCGGTGGAAATTTTAATTAGCGTGGGACTAAAATTGCACAGTTTCCTTTCATTGGAAAGTGACAATGAGTCACTTTACTTTTAGTTCATTTTTATAATGGTAGTTAGAATTGTAAAGCAGTCAAGGCCTGTACGTACAGCTGGCTGACCTGTAGTTAAACATCTTCTATAAGGCATAAGAAAAACGAAAAAGGACAATGCTAAAACGGAATATAGTTAGATAAGAGTGCAGCAAAGATGAGAAAGGATGCAATTTTGGCATAGGTATAGACTTTTGGATGTGCAAAGGAGAGCGATAATGTGTGGGTTTGTGGAAGCTGCTAGAAGTTCTGAAGTATTTATAAAACTGATTAAATTATGATATTTAAGAAGATAATGTAGTAAATGCAATAATGTCAAATCTAATTAACGTAAGTCAACATTTTAACAAGAGAGTTTTGGAATCAACAATCAAAAAATCTGTGAAAGGCTTTACCTAGAACTTCCTTCGTCGACATTGTGGCACAAAATAATTTTAAAAATGAAATTAAGTTAGGAGTAAATATATCTTCGCGTTTCTAATAAATTAAATACATTTTCAAATAAACAAATCCATTACTGGAGGGATTTGAACCGCGGCGCAAGCGACTGCGAATAAAGAGCGTTGACCAATTTCTAGCGACGCTATGGAACCCTGTTTATATCGTTGCGTTTCAGCAGGCTTAACCTTGACGCCGGGCATGTCTTAAGTTTCGTGTACAGGTGCGTTTCAACTAAATCAGGCAATAGAAAATTAATTATATTTTTTACATCAATAAACCAATGCAGATAATTATTTCACTAAAAATTCCTTAATTCTTTCTGACACATTTTATATGCTGGATTTATACACTTATCTGTAATCGTTTCCAAAATACGTCGATGCTAAAATGTATCCTGCAAATTCCCCGTACGCTTTATTTAAACAATTTCTGTAGCAGTTGTTAAGAGTAATTTTGAGGGTAATTTGATATCATCTGAATGTAGAAAGAATAAGCTTTCCACTAATTAAAGAATCATCGAAAAATATTCAAAACTAAGCTTGTAAATGCGATGTATGCAAAAAATTCCTTTATTTGTAGCCCCACAGCCTCCCGAAAAGATTTGCGCATTATGCGGCTCCCGGCCTAAAAATCAAAATAAGTTAGGAGTAAAAATATCTTCATGTTTCTTATAAATTAACTAAATTTTCAAATAAAGAAAACGTTATCGGTATTCGAATTCGAACGGCCGGCGAACCGCGTGTGCAGCTCACACGTTTTCTGGGATTTTAAGGAACCGGGCAATTTCTACCTGCGCCACGAAACATCAACTTCTCGTATTCCTGCTTCGCAGCTATATTTAGTAACGCTCTAATTTGTGCCTTGTTTTTGTATTGTACAAAATTTATTCTGTATCTATTGGCTTCCATTTTTGGCAAGCCTGCACTATGTACTAATTATTACTTGTATCTATTACTAAGTTAAATGAAAAATAAGCAAAATTTTATTTTTAAGGTGCTCATGTTGTATATATTTGTCTGAAATTTTACCGGTTTTATTCCAGGTATATATACGAGTATAATGTGTATGCAAAATATCGTCTTCCTCCGCCAAATATTTTTTGAGTTATACCACCAACAGACAGACAGACGGAATTGGGAAAACCTGTTTTTCGTCATCTAGCGACTCCGAAAGGTAAAGTTCTGAAGAAATCTGGGAAGGTAATTTTTTCGTGTTTACAATGCTTCCTTCGTCTTTCAGACGATAACATGAATTACACATATTTAAAATTTAAAAATACGTTACCATGGTATTCAATTGGGTAAGATGAATAATATGCAAATAAAAATGCTATTTAATAAATATATAATAAATAAATAGATTAAAATTAATAGATTAATCGGCACATACCAAATAATGGAGTTCCAGAATAAAAAATTATGAAGCACATGGAAGAATTTAATGTGAACATGTTGTAAACCACTACAGCAAATGTAAACCTGTAAATAGATACCGGCGCGCTGCGTGAAATGTTCGCAAAGTGAAATAAGCATTTAATACAATTAATTCAGTATTAAAAATAAGTTAGCTATGTAGTTAACAAAATTTTTAGTCACAACTGAGCTTATATTCTATTCGAACCTGCTTATTCTTGTTTAATACAACACTAGAGCGCAGTTATGAACGAACAACCTTCTCCTAAAATTAAACATTACAGCTGCATATTCAGTGACTGACAGCCACCGCGATAGGTGCTGGATACTAAAAAAGCAAAATGTTCGCAATTTTGCTGTTGCTACCCCTTCTTGCAGTAAGCGAAATAGCAGCACAGCAAAAAGCGGCAAGTACCTTTTCTAGAATTAAAATAAGTGGTGTTTTTCCATTTTGACTTTTTTAAATTTATATTTTATATGAAACACAATCGGCTGTAATTATGCGAAAAAAATATAATAAAACGGATATTTAAGCTTTGAGGTTTTAATGAATATGTATATAAATTTTATTTTTGTTAATGGCATTTCAGATAAGAATCACAATTATGACAATGAATAGTTAGAAGCGAAAATTACAAAGTTAAATTACTGGTTATAATAGTTAGTACCTAATTACATATCGAAACTTCTTGCTCATTTTCAGTGTTTAGTTCAAATTTTAATTTGAAATGCTTGGAAAGTTCAATATATTTGGGACTGCACTATTTATTTGGAATTTAATTTTTTGTTTTATTTCCAAAAATTGTATTTTAAGTGCTATTAATCTGCGAATTTTCTAAAATAATCCGAAAAAAGTTAATAATATTTTGAGAATATAATTATTTGGATTTTGAGCCAATCGTCATCTCTTAAATTTAGGACATTGACTAATACCATACTGACAATATAGCGACTAATGGTTTTCCATTTGGTACGAGCTAACTTGGTTTTATTTCACGTGGCAAATGAACTAATTTAGAAATGTCAATTGATTTTTCTAGGTTAGGTCGTACGTTTTAAGCATACAAAACAATAAAACGTGTGTTTGGACAAACTTTGATTATTAGTATTGATACCCACGTAATAAAATAGTACTAGTGGACCCGTTGCAAAATATTTTGCAACGTGTGGCAGGATCCATTAGGTAAAACTTAAATGTTTAAGTTTTTAAAACTACTCACACGTGATATTGCTACATATACTTGACCATAGCTAAATACTGGTTGTGGCAAATACGATATGTTCCCACTTTATCCATAGTTTGTTCTTGTGATTTATGAATTGTTATCACAAATGATAGGTGCACTGAACATTTTCTTTTCCGAAGGCAAAAAAGGTAGTGCAATATTAGAATGTATTGATCTATACACAGTAATAATACTCTTCTGCCTGGCTTGTGGCTTGTCCATTTAATACTAAATCTAAGCAGTTATAAATAAATTGCGTACCATTAATCTTATCTCATCTATTAAACCAGTAAATACATTTAAACTTTTCAAAAGAATATCTATTGATCATATTTTTAGTGTTAAGCAATGTGGACATATGCCACTGAAATTTAACGAATCTATTAATTCCATAGAAAATTATAAAGTGTTGTCATTATGTGATACAATTGTATTTACACTCAAATATTGCTTTTCATATTCAGGCAAGAGAGATATAATTTTGTTGCGATTCACGCGAGAGTGGACAAAACTCCAACTTAACTCGCCCCAAGAATATCGGCAACTAAATCCGCCAATCGGCGCGGACTTAAATGTCCAAATATTCGCTTGTAAACCAAAACTCCGCCAAACTGCATGGGGCACACAAATAATCAAAAGCAAACTAACTCCCCATCGGATTATAGAAAGCGAAAATCCGTGCAAGCTGCTAGCTTCGCTGTAAAAATGAGACAAAGGCCGAAGTGCCATGAGTTTGCAAAATCCGAGCACCACAAAAAAAATAATCGCCAACCTAACAAATTTCGATGGGCGGGAACCGAATATCGGCACTAAAGGTTTGTTCACACAGTATCAGCCGCTAAGAGATCAGTTACACCGTAACACCCTTTGGGAGTGAATTCCAGAAATCCCTGGAAATGATTTGGTCTATTTGTAAGACGATCTAATATGCAAAATTTCAACTTTCTATCTGTAGTAGTTCGCTCGTTAAGGTAATCTTTAAACAACAAATCTATCTCATTTAACTCTTTTGAGGAGATGCATTCTGCAAAACCATGAAAACGGTTTGGCATGATTTGTAAAATGAACTAATATACGGAATTTCGACTTCCTACCTGTATCTATCTCGTGACGATCTTTAGAAAAACACATCTACCCCATTTAATCCCTTTGAGAGGATATATTTCGAAAAACACTGAAAATGGCTTAACTCGATGTGTAAAACGAACTGGCTTGACTCGATGTGTAAACCGAACTACTGTGCCGAATCAATTTTCAACTTGAAGCAGTTACCGTATTATGGCGATCTTTAGAAAAACATATCTACCCCATTTAATCCTTTCGGGAGTTAATTTCGAAAAGCCTGAAATTGATTTGACCTAATTTGTAAAGCGAATATGCCGAATTTCAATTTCCTGCCTGTAATAATTATTTTGTGGCTATATTTAGAAGAACACCTCTGGTCTATTTAACCAGTTTGAAGAGATGTATTTCGAAAAACTCTAAAAATTATTTCCGATTACTGCCTGTAGTAGTTCTCCCATGGCGATATTTCGACAAACAGATTTGTTTCATTTAACCCCTTTCGGAGATGAATTCTCCAAAACCCTAAAACTGATTTGACCCGATTTGAAAAATGTTCTAATATGCTCAATTTTATCATCCTATACTTGTAGTAGTTTCCTTGGAGCTATATTTAGAAAAACATATTTGCCCCATTTAACCCCTTTCGGGTATGAATTCTGCAAAACCTTGACATTTACTTGATCTGATTTGTAAAACGAACTAATATGTCGAATTTCAGCTTCCCACATGAAGCAGTTTCCTCATTGTAGACCTTTACAAAAACAGGTAGCCTATACCACATTTAGCTCATTTGGAAGAATGAATTTCGAAAAGCCCTGAAAATGGTTTGACCCTACTTGTAGAAAGAACTAATATGGCGAATTACAACTTCTTACCTTCTCCATATTCTATTATATAACGATCTGTGAAGTAGAAGTCAATCTCGTCGAATAGAGGGTAAAAGCACTTCTTTGTAAACGATATTTAATGTTTTTCCTTCTGGTTTGAGCACCACTAAGTTGTTTGGAAAACTGATCCCTAAACAGTCTAGATAAAGTTGATCGAGAAAAAAACAGTCCTCTCTCAAGTCGACCCCAGCCTGATTCAGCGTCTGTCCCTGCACCTTAGTGATTGTCATGGCAAAGCAGGTTGTTACGGGAAATTGCAGTCTGTTACATTGAAAAGAATAGTCTGAGAGAATAAGGGTTATTTGAGGAATGAAGACTGTCTCCCCTTCTCCAAAACCTATAAACATTTTATCCTCAGTGACGTTACGATGCGAAGCTTTCACCTGCAGTAGCATTTGGAAGTCTTCACGTTTCTCAATAGTATAAGTGTTCTAACTTTCAAAGGCAAGCGATTTGGAAGAAGTCCGGGAGGGTCGAGAGTGTAGAGAAACTCAACGTGGTAGTGCACTATCATCTGCCTCCACCACAGTGTTAATCGATTGCTAGATCTTTTCCTCCGAATGAAAGGCTCCGAGGTGTGTGTTGTTGATTTATCATTCTTCAGAGTGATACTCGCCCTTCTACGAAGCCAGGACACAGGGTTTGCTGTTATGTTCTTGATGTCGGAATATACATATTATGTTAGTGGGGCTGGCGATATCTGTCAAGCCTTGACATAGGTTTTCGTTGCCGAGTTTCAAGTTAAGTTTGGAAAACTGTTCTTGGAATATCCTCTCAGGTGAACCCTTATGTAAATTCAAGACAATATGTCCTTATTGTACTGATACTGCATTTTTAAAAATCACTATTATAACACGTATTTGTCTTGAGAGCAACCGCCATTTAAATATCATCGTCGAGCTGATAAAACCACAGTAAATAAAAAACCACTAATGGTCTCCTTTGAAAAAATCTTGCAATTTACAAAACTTCTTTGTAGACAATGTTTAACGTATGGCACTATCCATCCGGTAAAATTTGAATTTTTAAGTTTTCAAAACTACTCGCACGTGACATTGCTACATACACTTGACCATAGCAATACTGGTTGTGACGAATATTATATATTCCTACTTTATTCAGAGTTTGTCTTTGTGATTTATTAGCTATCATCACACATGCTAGGCGCACAGAGAAAATGGGAAGGGTGCCACAAAGAAGAGCTAGAAGAAGTCCGAATAGAATTTTGAAACAATAGATTACAAAAGCGATGACTGAATGCAACTTACACGAAAGAAACTGTGAGGATGGAAGAGTATGGAAAACAGGTGTCGGACAACGTCGAAAGACGTTTTAACAATATACGTATGCTTGTACCAACAGGGAATGCAATGAGGCAGTGTGTAAATAAGCACATCCACATAATTATAATGAGCAGAAGAAACACCTTACAGCATCTGAGCAATACCGATTTGCTTTAACTGTCATTTTACATGTATTTTGACGTTTGTCTCACGAATCAGCAGACCGTTGATTTCAAATAAACATTTAGTAGTGACAGTAGCCCATTACATTTATCGGCAGAACGCCGCAGGCTGACTGTGAGAATATACCTGGTTTACTGCTACTGCATGGCCGGCTGCAACCACTTGAGAGCTACAATATGATGGTTTTTCTCTAAAAATTACCAATTTATTTGCAATTTAGGACTTTTGTGCACATCTACACGGTAAAGGCTTTCATTTAAAAAAAGAATTATCGAAATCGGCCCGGTGGAAGTCTCAAAATAGATGTCGAAAGAAAACGCTTCACGTTTTAAATATACCGTGTGTCCACAGGAGTACGCACCATAGAGATAAGATAATGCTAATAGTATATAAATATCAACCAGTACTGTGACCACCGTCCCTTTTCTTGTGCCATTTATAACAATATCAAATCTCATTGTCCACAGTAGTACGCACCATAGAGATAAAATAATGCTAATAGAATATAAATATCAACCAGTGTTGTGTGCACCGTCCCTTTTCTTGTACCATTTATAACAATATCAAATCTCATTAAATCACACATATAAACGGTCACAAGTGACATTTACTTCATACAGGGGCGAGTCAGAAGCCAGAAAACAACGTTTTAGCGTGCCGGCGATCACAGCATTAGCCGATTTTTCTATTCTATTAGGTTATCCCTATGGTGCGTCCTCCTGTGGACACCCGGTATAGATTACGCACTCTCTAGTATATATTTTAAAACATTGTATTCCCTTCTTAAACATAATTCCCAGTATGTCTAATAATCTATAATATTTTTGAAGAATAGTCCTACGGACTGTATTTTCAGCTTTGGGATTATAACTCAAAGTCGCGTCAATAAAGCCTTTTTCTCGGAAGTCCTCAGAAACAGCTCCGATTTTGATGAATTTTTTTAAAATTTTGTTTTTTTTATATTATTTGAAATTAGAAACCTTTTGGAGCGGTGACGAAATTATTTATATTGTTTAAACAATATGTATGATAATTATGTAGAAAAAAAAGTTTTGTTATACCATATCCATTGAAAATGAGGAAAAATAAATATTTATGATATGTTTTCATATTACTATTGAAAACAATAAATTGTACAGTGTGTCCCAAAAAGTTTTATACAAATGGAGAAAAAGTTTATCTTACGTTTCACAAAAAAAAATTCTTTATAAAAAGCTCTGCATGACTTGTAGATCCATAATCAAGTACAAAATTTTTAAAACATTGGCTGATATACAGGGAAAATCAAAATTATGATTTGGAATGAGAGTAAAATACGTTCTAACTGTAGTGGAGAGCAAAATGTTCATTTAAATTGTTATTAAGTAGCATTTGACAATTGTTGACAGTTATTAGATATTCCTAAGCGCTCTATCCAGAACGTGTTTAATAAGGACGAGTAACACAAAATCAGGCGCTTATTATGAACGGGATCTTACGATGTTTCGTACTGCGCATTAATCTAACAATTGCTGACGTATTTATTGAAATAATATTATAATTTTTATCCGAGAAAATCACAAATCTAATAATTTTTTGCTACTTAGTAACAATTTCAATGAACATTTTGCTCTCCACTACAGTTTGAACGTATTTTACTCTCATTCCAATCACAATTTTGAAATTCCCTGTATATCAGCCAATGTTTTAAAAATTTTGTATTTGATTATGGATCTACAAGTCATGCAGAGCTTTTTATAAAGATTTTTTTTTGTGAAACGTAAGATAAACTTTTTCTCCATTTGTATAAAACTTTTTGGGACACACTGTATAACAATTGTTTTCAATAGTAATATGAAAACATATCATAAATATTTCTTTTTTCATCATTTTCAATGGATATGGTATAAAAAAAATTCTACATAATTATCATACATATTGTTTAAACAATATAAATAATTTCGTCCCCGCTCCAAAAGGTTTCTGATTTCAAATAATATAAAAAAACCAAAATTAAAAAAAAATCATCAAAATCGGAGCTGTTCTTGAGGACTTCTGAAGATTGCCTGTTTTATGTATTCATTGACGCGACTATCACAATATTTATCAATTTTTTTAAAATATACTTTGTACATACTGTGTGTTTAAATACAATTATATATTTGTCTCTGTGGTTAAATTCCTTAGTAATCTATGTAATGTTTTCCATTTTTATATTTGTTATATCCAGGGCGTTATTTTTCAATGTTATTATTACGTATTAGCGATTTGTTATTGCTCACATAATCATAGCCAATTCAATAGTAATAGAAGCAAATATTTAATAGATTTGATGTAGTGCTGTTGAAACTTTAAATTTTGTGTTCAGCATCTTCAACAATAAGTATTAGATTATTAGATTTATTTACGGCTAGTTAATTATTTTTGTTTATTACGGGAAGAGAAACAATTTTCTTCTTCGTGAGGAAATGCAGCCAAAATTTACTGTATACTTTAAAAATAAAAACAAATGCTTTTTATATTTTTACCTACGTTTCGCTATCGTAATTCTTAGCTCCTCCACATAAAACAAATATAATAATTAATATATGTTTGGAAGGTCTGATTTTTGTTATTTTGACATTGGTTTTTAAAGTTTGAAAAATAAATAATTCTATTAATTTTAATTAATTTTGAAAGTGGTAGATTTATAAATACATAAACTGTCTCGAGTAGGTTACTTACCTCGTGCTTCTTCGAAATTATGTGGAGGTTTTTAAAATGTTTACATCACTTAAACGAAATGTTGCTGAACATTTCTATCTTCAATTAAATATACTGGTTATGGTTCATTTTTATTGTTTGCTTTGTTCACCTTTCCAAATTATATCTGTCATTTGTTCGTTTTTCTGTTTATTATGGACAAGACCTAAGCCTGCAGAGTCAAAGTTCTACTTAGAATTTTGTCTATACTAAGAAGCTCCAACCTTAGTAAGGAATCTTTTACATGCTACACATCGTAGTGACATGGTACCCATGGCTTTACATCACTTCCGAATTATGGCACTTTGTGTATATCGGCCAAACAAAACAGTATTTAAAGACAAATATTCCAACATCAGCAAAATTAAAGCAAAATCTCTAACACCCAGTAAATCAGACACGGCATTATCCGATCACGAGGTAAACATGTTACCTAATTTTAATTTTTCATCACGGAAAATACTACAGAACGAATCAAACCTAAAAAGAGACTTTTATTAAAAAGTGCAGAAATACAAAATCCTTTACCTCAATAAATTACAGAACTGGCATTGAAAATTTAAACGGATAAAGGAATATTCGGAAATTCCATCCCCAAATGAATGAAGTGGGTATCCTACTATAATCTAGAGGGACCTCCTAAAAATCGGCATCATATGGAAAACATTTTTATTTTTGATATTTAAAAATAAACTTTTTACGTCAATAATTTGTGATTGTCTAAAAACCTATTTAGTCCCTATCATATCTACCGAGTGATTTTTAATTATTTAGCAATGGCGTTTATCAAAATTGTCAAAATCCAAAAAGTGCTATTTTTCGGAAATTAAGTAAGGTTTTAATAAAAATTTTTAGAGTGTGTTAGTATTAGCTAACTGAACAATCTTAAGGCCAGAAATTATTATTATTTTTCAAAATTTCACATATCAGGACTTAATTATAAAATTCAAATTCTTTTATAAAAAGACTTTAACGATTTATAATTGAAAAAAAATAAGATAAAATGTTAATTACTCTTTTATTATTTACAGAAAAGTAATATGTATGCATAATTTTTACGCTTTTGATGCAATACGATTTTTAGGAGAAATATCTTTCAATGACCATTAATATTCATTTTATTTGTTCCTCACTTGTAAACATCAATTTACCAAGCCACTGTATTAATCAAGAAAGTTTATTTTAACAAGTTACTAACTTGTAACATCTTTACTAGTTAACTGTCAGTTTTACAAGCGTGTTCATAGATAGATTATAGGCTGCAAAGCCAGAGTTGTCTTCCTTAGTATGTGTCATATTGATGAATTTAGTTGCTTGTCAGTTTGACATTTTCAATAAATAGTAAATTTCTAGTTATTTACAAGTGAGGAACAAACGAAATATTCAACAATACACGCAAGGTAACAGGTTTTACAGGCTCATGAAGGTGACCGGCTCGCCTGTGGCTCGCCAGTCATATCCTTCTATTCGCCAGTAAAAACCCTCTTACCAAGCTAGTAATGTTATAGATATTAACGATACAAGTTTGATTATGAGTATCTTAACGACACGAGTTTGATTGCCAAAAACGAGGCGGTGAGCCGAGTTTTGCTGCAAGTTTGATACAAGTTTGATTATGAGTATCTTAACGACACGAGTTTGATTGCCAAAAACGAGGCGGTGAGCCGAGTTTTGCTGCAAGTTTGATACAAGTTTGATTATGAGTATCTTAACGACACGAGTTTGATTGCCAAAAACGAGGCGGTGAGCCGAGTTTTGCTGCAATCAAACGAGTCTCGTTAAGTACCATAAGCAAACGTGTATTGTTCAATATTTTATCTACATCAATAAATTCTGGTTCAATGTATTTCTTTATACAAAAAGAGCGCGGTAATATTCATTACCGCACTGAGTGCGGTAATATCTATCCATTACCGCACTTAATGATACTAAAATTAATTTGGTTAAGAGTCTATAACAACACTGATGAAGATAAATTACTATAAATGGCTTCTAAACACTCTAATCTAGCCCTGTTAATGAATTACAGTTACAAAACACCTTTAAATGCTCTTTTACAGTTGTCTAAACGAGGAGATTTTTCGTTATCCAGTTTACATGTTCTAAAAAGTCTCCTCATTTAGACAAAGTACATTTATAGGATTTTTGTAACAGTAATTGATTAACAGGGGTAGATTAAAGTTTTTAGAATCCATTTAAATAGATATTAATTACAATTGAAATAATTTTCTCCTAAAACGCGCCTTGCATCAAAAACCTAAAAATTATGCGAAAATATTACCTTTCGGTAAATAATAAAAAGCCTAAAGAAGTAATTAATATTTTAAAATATTTTTCCAATTATAAATCATTAAAGCCTTCACCTCAAAAATGTAATTTTAAAATTGTCTTGCTAAGTGAAATTTTGAAAAATATTAAAACAAATAAACAATTAATTTTTGGCTAAAGTTAAAGAAAAATTGGTATTTTCTGGCTTTGCGATTGTTCAGTTAGCCAAAACTAACACACTCTAAAAAAATCTCATTAAACTCTTACTCAATTTCCGAAAAAAGCACTTTTTGGATTCTGACAATTTCGAAAAGCGCCATTTTTTAAATAACTAAAAATAATTTGGTATATATGATACACTCTAAATAGGTTTTTAGACAAGTACAAATTATTGACATAAAACTTTGTTTTAAATCAAAAATAAAAATTATTTCCATATAATGCCGACTTTTTGGCGGTCACTGCATATTTGTTTTTGTATTTAATAATTAATAATATGAATAGAAAACACAAAGCAGTGACACATCAATACAGAGCCGTAATACCAACTACCAGGAACTTGAAATTTAGCAAAAAGGTTTCATTAGTTACGTAGCAAAGTGGCAAGAAATTGTTGTCCGAAATTTCATCCCTGAGGGGATAAAAAGCGGTAAATACGTTTTCACAAATTCCTGAATATCCCATAGGCTCGATGAGATATTGACTTAGTTGTTATTTACAAAGACTTCCCCTACAAATAGACCAATAATCGTTAACATTTTCAAAATTTTTATTTATTTATTTATTTAGCGTATGGCATGGTACACATAAAAAGATTAAAATTGTATAAATAAAATTGTATAAAGACACTATACAGAATGTGGCAGGTTACTAGGACCATTGCAGAAGCAAGGAGAATATGTATGTGGCCGTCGTGGTTCTTAAAAAACAAAAAATCAATGTACGATAAAGGTAGGTCGTTAGGATCATTATAAATAAAAGGTATGTATTCGGTTTTTTATTTTATTAAATACAATTACGGCCACATATAAAATACCCTTGCTTTTGCTATGGTCCTAGTGGATTGCAGCAATCTGTATATATCTATAATTATTTTTGACATGCAATCATAAACAAACAACTAGTCTATTTATATACTCAATTACGCCAGTGGTCGCTAACAGGAAATCATTAGGGTTGCCCACGCATGCTTTAATGATGCATTCTTTTTTTATATGTGGGATGGTCTGCCATGGTGCTCCGCAATCACAAATTGGAGAAGGTAATTTACCCCAATTATGAAGAGAATCTACACATCTGCCATGTTCCGTTCTTAAACTGTTCAGAGTTGACCATATCGTACGAGGTTGATTAAATCCGGGTGGTGTTTCTGAGATACATGGTAGTTCGTGGTATCGAGGTGGGGCATTTTCTAGCCATCGGTTCCTTAATAAGTTTTGGATGTTAAAACTGTGTTTTCTTCAGTCCTGGCGGTGGAGAGGGGAGGGTGCCTTGAACAGAGCCTGTTGATGTTTAGGTCTGGAAGCAGAATGTACCGGTAGTTCTGGATTTGCAGTTATTTTATTGTGCTCTCTTAGGAGGGCCTCTTTTCTTCGTATTTGTGGCGAATGTATGTTTCCTAGGACGGGCAGCCAGTACGTAGGTGTAGTCCTAATTGTTCCGGAAACGATGCGCATGGAGTTATTCAGCTGCACATCGATCTTGTTTACGTGTGTACTGTTTAGCCAGACAAGAGCACAGTATTCTGTTGCAGAGTAAACCAAGCTTAATGCCGAGGTTCGTAGAGTCACAGCAGAAGATCCCCAACTGGTGCCGCATAATTGTTGAATTATTTTGTTTCTAGTTCTAGTTTTAGCAGCAGTTTTTGTAAGGTGTGCTTTAAATGTCAGAGTTCTATCTAGTGTTACACCTAAATATGTTGAGGACTTGTTATGCGTAAGGCATCTGCCATCGAAAAACACTTCAATCTCCTTATTAGCTATCATGTTGTTAAGGTGGAAACAGGCTGCTTCTGTCTTGGCTACGTTAGGCTTTAGGCGCCACCTACGAAAGTATTCTGATAGTCTAAAGAGGTCGGATGTTAGAACTTCTTCTGTTGCCTCAAAAGTCCCATGTCTAGTGGCTATAGCCCAATCATCAACACATCCAAACTTCCTGCTTTTTGTCTCTGGCATATCAGAAATATATAAACTGAATAGTAAGGGGGCCAGCAACGATTCTTGTGATAGTCCATTGTGGGGACTTATCTCGCCACTTATGTAATTTCCCATAATAACTTGAAACCCTCTATTACAGATCATGCTATCGATAATCCTCGCACTTTTCTTACAGGGTATTTTCTTCAGCAGCTCATAAACCAGGCTCTGTCTCCAAACAGTGTCATACGCTGCCGAAAGGTCAATGAAGACAACAGATGTTTTCAGGTTGTTCTGGTATCTCGCTTCTATGTATGATGTTAGTGCCAGAACTTGGTCCGTGCAACTTCGATTAGGATAGAAGCCAGCCTGCTCTATGGGGATTTTGGTGTATATTGTTGGTCTGATTCTATTGTATAACATCCGTTCCAAAAGTTTGTAGATTGAGCTTAGTAATGCAGTAGGGCGATAGCTTTATGGGAGGTTAGCCGGTTTGTCTGGTTTTAGTATTGCCACTATCTTGGCGCTCTTAAGTTTGCGAGGGGTGTTCCCCGACCTTAATATAGAAGTGAAGAATCTTGCCACTTCTTTGCGTAGTTTCCAGAATGTGTAAGAAACTCTGGGTTAACTTCGTCAAAGCCAGGTGCTTTTCCAGCTTTCACATCGTTTATTGCTGCTGCGATCTCGCCAGGCGAGAAGTCCCGTGAGTATTCGGTATGCTCTTCAGATGCCGTTTTGAGGACTTTCAGTTTACGTTTGATACGAATTGTTGTTTCTCGGTGGATTTTTTCTTTAGATGTCGTTACAATATGAGATGCGATAGTATTTGGGGTTATAGGCGTATTTTCTCGCAGTACACGGTTACTGCCTCGTAGTTTGCGTAGGAGTGACCACGTTTCTCTGCTGATTTTTTTAAAGTCTGTCTTTTCAGTAGGCTTCATCCACCTTTTCCTTCGTGCAGCATCGAGATTGTGTACTAGTTCATCTGCTATCTCTCGCTCATCGCTTCTTTGGAATTCTTTGTATAGTTTCTCGATGGTCTCGTCCCGTCCAGGTATGTATTATTTTCGGTATCCTCTGGGTATGTAATTTGTCAGAAGAACCACTGAGAAGCTTATTTTTAACAATAAAAAGCAACTAAAAGGCACAAAAATTATAATGAGAGAAGATTTAACGAAACGCAGAGCACAACTTCTCAAGGAAGCAGCCAAGAAGTTTGGGAACACGAAGGTTTAGACATCAGAAAGAAAAATAATTGCAAAAAATAAAAACGGCATAAGACGAATTACGAATTCTGAAGATCTTCTGTAATCTTAATTCAATTATACCAAACCACCCAACAAGTGGTTCGACCTTTACTAAAGTATATATACTCCTTGAAGCAAGCAAGGACATGCTTAACAAGCACTTGCAGCATTTGTACCTGACAAGTAACATTATTTATTTGCTGATTCTCATACCGAACTTCTATGAGGTCATCATTATTTTTATGTTGTTGTTCAACAGAATGATTTTTGTTATTCTTATTTAGATCTAGTTTGGTTTTAGGTATGAATTTTTTGTAGGATGGTATCTCGTTTATTGAAAGTGGCACATCAGAATATTCAATCACTCATTCCGAAACTTTTTGATATCAAATACCATCTACTGGATTCAGATTTTGATATTTTAACTTTATTTTAGAGTTGGTTAACGCAGGAGGTGAGTATAGTACAGTAAAATTAGCTCCAAACCAGGGAATCCAAAAAAAACTAAGGTCTGACTGTCACAAGTTGTTCATTACCCTTTTCTGTAAATGCGGTAAAAAGTCTCTGCCTTTAGTGAATCGGGTTGTTGAGGGGGGAGATGTCAAAATAGTATGTTTTTTACGTTTTTTGCAAATATCTCGGAAATCCTTAAGTTTAAAGCCTATTGTACTCTATAAACTTTTAAAGGACATTAAATTTCCAACAGAATTTGTCCTATACATTTTTTTGCGGCGCCTAATAGTTTCAGAGATGTGGAGGGGGTAAAATTTAGTTATTCCGTCGGAAATGGTAGAAAAGTTGCTTAACTTATAAAATTTTTAGAAATCAGCAATTTTTTTATGTTTCCTTTTGTTTTGTTGAAGTGTACTATTACACAGAGGGGCGATGGATTCAATAAAAAAAACCCACAAGTTTTGATACTATAGGAAAGAAATTTAATGTATAAAGTTCATGTCTTTACATCTGAAATAGGTATACAAATTCGTATCTTAAAGTCAAATTGACTGTCAGTCGGAGTGCCCAAAACCTGCAGGCAATCCTGCAGGTACAAATAAGTTGTTTTAGCGTAGTTGAGGTGCCCTGTGACATGAAAGAAAATCAGCATTGGCTGCACGCAGTGTAGATGGAGAGTGGAGATTTCAATAAATTTGATCAACAATTTTTGTGTTCTACCACTCTCTTTGGAATTCTTCAGTTGCCCTTCTACAGTTGGTACCAAATTCTTGACTGCAGCCGATCCCACTGTCACATCAGAGCCCATTTCACACGAAATTAATGATGAATAGAGTGCCTTCAACTCTTCCTTGTGTTAGAAACAGGGCACATATAACTCTGGAATATGCTTTCCCATTTATCATGGGATGCTGTTTTTGGCATAAACTTGTCTCCACACCTCTTCCAAACCACTTCCAGCCATTACGTGGCTTACTGATCCTATAAAAGAAAGGAGAAAGTGGGACCTTCCATTCCGGATGAACAGTGATTTCAAGGAACTATCGGTAGGGGTACTGGCTACCATTCTGTGGGCCTTGGCAAAGAGTGGTTGGTCAAACGTGACCATAACGCGAGACTGCCCATTCATAAAACCCTCTTCAGCATCATAAAGGATGGAATAACTGAATAACTAAATTTTACCCCCTCCATATTACCGAAACTATTGGGTGAAGGAAAAAAGTGTATAGGACAATTTTTTTTTAAATTTAACGTACTTTAACAGTATATAGGGTACAATAAGCTCTAAACTGAAGGCTTTCCGAGATATTTGTAAGAAACTTCGAAAACATACTGTTTTGACAATTTCACCCCACCCCCCTCCCCAACCCGACGCTCTGGTGGCGGAGACTTTTTACCACATTTAGAGCAAAGGGTAATGAACAAATTGCGACAGTCAGACCGTATTTTTTTTGGATTCCCGGGTTTGGACATTTTTTTGCCTAATTTTACTGTACTATGTCTTCTAACTTGGTTCAATCGTTGGAATCTTAAAATTAATCCAGAAAATGTGTCACCAAGATATTTACACTTCTTACACCAGTTGATCCCATCCCGAACCAATAGTTAAACATGATCAAATAATAGCGTGTAATCCATCAGATCGCCCAGATAAATATCTTGGTTTATATCTGGACAGGCGATTAACGTGGAGCTTGAATATTAACCAGAAATTACAGGAATGTTACGCCAGGCTTGCAATACTATATCCCATACTCAACAAAATATCGCATTTAAAAATCGAATGTTCCAAATATATAAAGATCCAGACACTTCAAAACAAGGTATTACTTCGAATGGTATGTCCGTAACTCGCAACTTCACCGTGAGCTAACAATCCCCACCATAGAGGAAAGTTATATTACAGGCAGTTCCACGTAATAGCAGTGTTAGTGAACCTGGCGGCTTATGTGACTTTGTTGTGTCAGCGGAATCCACGCGCTCGCCTGAGTTATGACATCTTGCACTTTTTATGTTATCAGCGGCAGTCTGTAGTTAGAACTCGTAACAGTAACATGTGTTAGCGTAATATTTGTAATCTTTGTCAAAATAAAGTTGTTTTTAAAAAGGACCTTACGGCAATACGTAATTTAAGTGGCGCAGTCGGTAGGATGGTCAAACGGTGTTAATGAACATAATATCGATTCGTATCAACGATTTATTGACCATAAATTAAAAAATCCGGAACTTGTGATTTTTTTCGGAGTTTTCAACTTTCCGCATCCAGTTAAGTGAAAGGGAGAGTAGCTTAACGAGAAGACTTCGAAGGCACATCGAAGGAGGCTCTGTGTTCAACCAGGACGCATGGAGAGGACAGTAATTTTGCTGTAAGTACCTATGTCATATAGAAGGCCTTGTAAACAATTTAATTCAGATAGTTCTGACGAAGATACAAATTCTGATTCAGACTCGCATTCAAAAATTTTACCACCAACAATTTTTAACAGTACTCATTCAAACGCAAGTAATTTAAATACGTCAAAAATGACGGAACCACCTGTACTAAAACAGGAATACTTGGGAATGATCCCGGAATTTCATGGAGAAACGGAACTACTCCCTAGGTTTATTGAAATATGCTAAAAATTAGTTACCAAATTTTATAATAAGGATAACGCTGAGGACTTTCAGAATGAATATCTGATGTCTAGCATCTTAGCTAAAATTAAAGGAGACGCTGCAATTAATATCTCGTCTTGTGTAATTATAAATTGGTTAGATTTAAAAACTGCATTGTTGAATACTTATGCTGATAAACGTGATATTTACACTTTAAATATTGAACTCACAAATTTAAAACAGGAAAACGAAAGCGCATTTGAGTTTTATAATAAGGTTCAACAAGTATTAAATTTAACTGTTGCTAACATAACAACTCAGATGGTAAAAGCAGAAGCCATTATATTAACACAATATTCTCGCAACTTAGCTCTAAGAGTGTTACTACTAGGTTTAAAAGATCCAATTGGTTCTTTAATGCGTACAAAAAATCCTGCAGATTTAAATGCTGCATTGCGTATGTTAACCAACGATTTTCAATTAACGACTAGCCAGCAAAAGCCAGCTCAGTCGTCCAAGTTTAAATTTTCACAAAAATTAAATCCTCAGAATAAACCACCTTTTCAAAATAGACCAAGAATGACATTTCCCTTGCAATTAACAAATTATCCTCATAATTCGCAGCCTGCGTTTAAACAAAATTATTTTTATAGCAATGCACAGGAACATTCTTCGAATAATAATGCACGTCCACAAAGTAGTAGAAATCAAGTTGATGTTTTTAGGCCCAATCAAACTAAAAACTTTCCAAAACCAACTCCCATGAGTATTTCTACAAGGAATATCTGGAAACCTCAGAATTCACAATTTTCAGGCCAAAATTATCGCCAAAACCAGTTCAAACCCAACAATCAAAATTATATAGTTGAAGAACTGCACAATATCGACGATTCTCAACCCTCAGTTGAAATGCCCGATGAACATGACGATAATGAAGCCGAAAATCAGTTTTTTCGGGAAGAAGCCTCGGAACATCTAGAATCCCAAGATTTCAATTGAATTCATACAATGACAGTGCATTACCCTATATTTTATTTCCAGAACATAAATTAAAAATTTTAATAGATACTGGAAGCACTAAATCTTTTGTTAATCCTAAAATCGCTCAAAAATGTTTTAAAAATTCAATTATAAATGACCCTTTTCAAATATCAACAGCACACGGTACATCAGTAGAAAATTTTAGTACTCGTGTCCCCTGTTCAAAAATATTTAAAGCCAACGTAGCTCCATTAAAATTTTATTTATTCAATTTTCATAAGCATTTTGATTGTTTGCTTGGAATGGATAATTTAAAATTACTTAAAGCAACAGTAGATTTAGATAAAGACTTGTTAATAACACCCAATGCACAAATAAAAATAAATTATTATAACTCGCCAATTGTAGTACAACCTAATTCTGAACAAATAATTAAAATTGATGTTCAAAATATTAAAGAAGGTGACGTAATCGTACCTTATACAAAAATTGCAGATTTAGAAATACCACAGTGCCTTACTAAAGTGCACAATTATCAAGCAATTTGTTCCATTCTGAATCAATCAGATTCTATTAAAAATGTAGGTTCCCTAAAACCATTAAAAGTAGAAAAATTCGACGAATACGAATCTCTTGGTAAAAGGAGTCCTAATTTTAATAATTTGAACTTCGAAAAATACAAATTCGACATTTCAATGGTTCGAACTGAACATATGAATTCAGAAGAACGTCAAACTATTTTAAAGCTAATTAAAGAATATTCCGATATATTTCATGTTGAAGGTAACCAGTTAACTTTTACAAGTGAAGTTAAACATTCAATAAAAACTGTAGATGAAATACCAGTCTACACTAAATCGTACAGATATCCTGAAATTCATAGGAAAGAAGTACAAAGGCAAATTGCAAGTATGTTAGAGCAAAATATAATTAGGCCTTCGCATTCCCCTTGGTCATCCCCAATATGGATAGTCCCCAAGAAACTTGATGCGTCTGGCAAACAAAAATGGCGAATTGTGATAGATTATAGGAAATTAAATGAAAAAACTATAGGTGATAGGTATCCCTTGCCAAATATCAACGATTTGCTAGATAAATTAGGCCGTTGTCATTATTTTACCACCATTGACCTCGCATCAGGGTTTCACCAAATTGAAATGGCTGAAGAGGACATTCAAAAAACTGCTTTTAGCACAGAAAATGGAAAATTCGAATTTTTACGCTTACCCTTCGGGCTTAAGAATTCGCCGTCCTGCTTCCAAAGGGTTATGGACAATATATTAAGGGGTATACAAAATGAAAAATGCCTCGTGTATCTCGACGACATTATAGTTTTTAGTACTAGCTTACAAGAACATGTCGATCGCTTAAAAGAAGTATTTGATAGGCTAAGGCAATCAAATTTTAAAATTCAACTAGATAAGTCAGAATTTCTAAGAAAAGAAGTTGCTTATTTAGGTCATATTGTAACAGAAAATGGTGTAAAACCTAACCCGGAAAAAATTAAAGCAATTCAATGCTTTCCACTGCCAAAAACTTCCAAACAAATAAAAGGCTTCCTTGGTCTTTTGGGTTATTATAGAAAGTTCATAAAAGATTTTGCAAAAATCACAAAACCTTTAACTAAGTGCTTAAAGAAGGATTCTGTAATAAATCCTAAAGATTCCGAATATATTAAATGTTTTGAGTTATGTAAAAATTTACTAATTAACGAACCAATCCTTCAGTATCCAAATTTTTCTGAACCATTTATTTTAACGACCGACGCAAGTAACTTTGCGCTGGGCGCCGTTCTTTCTCAAGGTAAAATCGGTTCCGATCTACCAATAGCTTATGCAAGCAGAACTCTTAATTCTTCAGAAATAAATTACTCCACAATCGAAAAAGAGCTCTTAGCTATCGTATGGGCTGTAAAATATTTTAGGCCGTATCTCTTTGGCAGAAGATTTAAAATTGTAACCGACCACAAACCCCTTCAGTGGCTGTTTTCACTTAAGGAGCCAAATTCAAAGCTAGTGAGATGGCGTCTCAAACTAGAGGAATTTGACTACGAAATTATTTATAAAAAAGGTTGTTTAAATAAAAATGCAGATGCTTTGTCTCGTGTAGAACTTAATATGAACGAAGCCACAAAAGAACCTCTAATATTTGAATATATGGAAACATTTAACGAACAACTTAAACCAAATCCAAATCAAACTGATAATGAGTCAATTATTGTCGAAACGGGTGATGTAGATAACTTAGCTAACGCCGTCGAAGACAGTAACGAAACGGTTCATTTAAATATCGAAGACCCTATAGCAGGGATTCCTATTGTTGACTGTCCCGTAAATTTTGGGAAAAATCAAATAATTATATCAGAAGTAAACTTTGCACCAGCAGAAATTTCTAAAATTAAATTATATGAAACCAAGCAAAGAATATTGGTACAATTTTCAAAAAATAATTATGAACAAGAAATAATTAGATTTATTAAAGAACATGTAGTACCAAAAGTTAAATATTATGTTTATTTTGAAGACCCAATATACGAAAAATTTAGCTCTGTGCTTCAAAAATATTTCAAAAATTCTCAAATTAATATGATTAAGTGTACTAAAAAATTAATCGACGTCATTAACGATGACGAAATTAAGCAAACTATTCAAGCTCATCATGAAGGCAAAAGTAATCATAGAGGAATCGAAGAAACAGTAAAGCGAATAACCAATACGTACTATTGGCCCAATCAACAAAAATCTATTCAAACTTTTATAAACGATTGTGAAATCTGTCAATTAACAAAATATGACAGGAGACCACTTCGGTTAGAATTCAATATTACACCTACTGCTGTTAAACCATTTCAAATTGTACATGTCGACAGTATATCTTTAGAAAACTGTAAGTTTTTGACAATCGTAGATTCTTTTTCTAAATATGGTCAAGCATATAAGCTTAATTCGTCACAAGGAATCGAAGTAGTTAATAATCTCGTAAAGTATTTTACCCATCATTGTATACCAGAACAGATCATTTCCGATAACGGATTAGAATTTAAAAATTCAGTTGTAAGAGAACTACTAGAAACCCATAGAATAAAAATTCACTTTATTAGTTCGCAACACCCCGAATCAAATGGTATTATTGAGCGTTTTCACTCAACCTTAATAGAGCATATTAGGCTACTTAATAATCAAACCGAATATAAAAAAGAACCCATCGAAATTAAAGTTAATTATGCACTTCTAGCTTACAATAACACTATTCATTCGGTAACAAATCTTAAACCATACGAAATAATAACAGGACATTTAGGTACAGAATCCCCTTTTAATCTAGAAATAGACAAACAATTAGTAAACAATTATATTTCTAATCACAAAGAAAAACTTAAACTGTTGTATCAAAAATTAAACGCAGATATACAACAACAAAAGGAAAAAGTTATAAGTAAAGCAAACGAAGTCCGCGAAAACTTGAGCAAAATTCCAATTCCAACAAGAGTGTTTGTCAAAAATAAACAAAAACAAAGCAAAACGCGTAATAAATTCAAACCTGAAGTAGTTAAAAGCATTAATCCCAATCTAAAAACAGCTGAAATTAATCCAACTCATCATAATACTGTTAATAAAATACACATTTCGAATATTAAAAGACCGAAGTGTAAAACTTATAAATTTAAAAACGTTTCAGGTTCCTTGCCATCGGACAAGGGATAGAAATAAAGAACATCACCGAAAATTTAGGCGTTCTACCCATAAACCTGGGATCCGCCAAACTTCAAAGAACGGATCACACGTTCGTCCATTATTATAATTTAGAACCGCTATATATAGAGTATAATAATCTTAATATTCAATACGAAAATCTTAGGTTAAGTATAGCTAATAATGAAGCTTATACACGGGAATTAGATAATTACAATAAGGTAGCTCAATTTAGTAGTAAAACAATATTGGCAAAGATCGAAAATATAAAAATTCATAGCTTAAATAACCGAACCAAAAGAGGTTTAATCAATGGATTAGGATCACTAATTAAAGGCTTAACTGGAAATTTGGACGCCAATGACGGAGAAAAAATCTACAAAATTATTAATCATTTAGAAAATAACCAAGATTCACTAAAAACTCAACTAGAAATGCAATATTCCGTTAGCAACCAACTTGTTCGAAATTTTAATGATACAATACGAGATATTCAGCATAATGAAATAATGTTAAAATCTAAAATAATACAGCTCAGTGATCGTGTTAAGATCGAAGCTACACGTCAAGATATTCTTTTCGCTGGAAGTTTGTTTAATCAATTACTAATTCTTTATGGCTCACTACTTAATACCTTGCAGGATATAGAAAATTCAATAACTTTCTGCAGAGTAGGAACCTTGCATCCTACAATAATTAAATCCAAGGAATTGTTCCTTGAACTCCAGAAAATTTCGGATCATTATAGGAATCAGTTTCCCTTCGAATTAAAGTACGAAAACATCTTAGATTTCGAATCCATTCTAAAAGTAAATTGTAAAATCGATTCAAATAAAATTACATATTTTCTGTCAATACCTATTGATTTTGAAAAGGAATATGATCTCTACTATTTAGTTCCAATTCCTTCAAAACATGAGTCAGAATTTGTGACAATTATTTCGAGTGTAAAGTATTTGCTAAAGTCAAAATTTGGTAATATGATAACACCTCTAAATGACAAATGTACCCAAGGCAAACCCTACCACTGTTCATATCAACTACAATCAAATTATAAAGCATCCTGTGAAGAGGACATCCTATTGAATGGAAATTCAAGCAAATGTATCTTCACAAAAATTGAAATCTTAGAAAATCACATCGAAATCATCCCCGAAATTAACCAATATCTGTCAGTCTTTCCGAAAGAAGAAAAGCTCCAAATTCAATGCCAGAAGGACATCGAAACAAAATTGCTGTCAGGAATCTATTTAATAAAAGAAAATCCGCATTGCAACTTATTTTTCCGAGGCCGAGAACTACGTTTTCAAGAAGCCACTTACGGAAGACCGTTGGTAATGGACATGCCACATTTTAAATTGGAGAATAGCATTCTACCAGAATTTAAAATTAAATTAAATAATTTACATCTCCAGGAATTACCAATAAATCCAATAATTCCGATTAGGCAAACTTATCGGGAAACATATCATATCCCCAGTGGCTGGACGATTATTCTGTACGTAATATTAATTATCGTCGTAATCCACATTTTAATCAAGAAATGGAAAAACATCCGAAGAAAAGGAATCTCATCAAAAAATCAAGAATTGGAAGCCCAACCTTCAAAAACAACAGTGAAACTTCCGGAGGAAGCTTCGTTCTAGGGATGGAGGAGTTATATTACAGACAGTTCCACGTAATAGCAGTGTTAGTGAACCTGGCGGCTTATGTGACTTTGTTGTGTCAGCGGAATCCACGCGCTCGCCTGAGTTATGACATCTTGCACTTTTTATGTTATCAGCGGCAGTCTGTAGTTAGAACTCGTAACAGTAACATGTTATATTATGAATAGACAATGGTCTCCTGTGTAAAACTGCAAGCTTGCAACCTTGAACAATAATAGCTTCTTTATAATGAATTGCAAGTCTGCAACCTTGAACGCACGTGGCTTCCTGTCTCACGCTCCCTTTTAGAGATAACGCTTATCTTAGCTGATTAGGCATAGTATATATACTAGTAGCTTGCACCTCTAAGTTAAGCTCCAGTCAGTCGATAAGTTCCATTGTGTTCGTATCATAGCTAGATGTAAGAAATTGTCCGGCGGCTAGCTGTGTGCTTCCAATGTTATATTTCATTGTAAAATAAAAATAAACGTTTTTTAAAAAGTCGTTTCGGCGGCCTTTTAATAAAACTGGCGCAGTCGTTCGGATTTGTGGAGGAAAACCTGGAAAACTACAAACATCGAGTCGACCAGCAACTTTCCTTGAGGTTCAGCTCTTTGCCGCAAATCGACACCTACCACCCAGCGGATCTTCGGACATCTCCAACAGGGACAAACATCGCCCGATCGTGAGAAGCGCCCGTCGACCCAGCTCCTGCTCCTCCGTGGTTATTGGAACCATCTGGTCATTGGGACCACTCTTGATCATTGGGATCAGTCTCTGGTATTGGCAACGTCAACAACGACGACCCCAGGACAACTTTTGGATAACGCTCTAGCGCAAAGCTGGACTATCCAAGTCGGACTTCAGGACCTCTGTGCAGGCCAGCCGACATCAATAGGATCGACGCATCCTTTTTGAAGACAACAGGACGTAGCTTGATCGCACGCCGTTCGTCAATTTTAACGCACAATGTAAGTGCATATTTTTATAATAATTTTCAAGCTTTAGAGAAAAAGCAAAGGTATATTTTTATAATAATTTTCAAGCTTTAGAGAAAAAGCAAAGGTATATTTTAAAGGCAACAAAGTAACGACTATTAAAGCGTTCGCCTAAGTAATAATTTTAAAGTTTTAAAGAAAAAGCAAAATAAAAATTTTCAAAGGCAACAAAGTAACGTAATATAATTTTCAAAAGTAATAATTATTAAAGCGTTCGCCTAAACAACAAGGTAAAAATTTCAAAGGCAACAAAGTAACGTAATATAATTTTCAAAAGTGATAATTATTAAAGCGTTCGCCTAAAACAACAAAGTTAACTAATATAAAGTTTTAAAAATTATACTAACATAGTTTTAAATATTTATTTATAAGTCCAGGCAGAACGTAGTAAGCCAGACCAATTGCTGCACATAATAGGTGTGCTTAATTTGCATTTGTGCTTGCGTTCTTGCGCGTAGGATACCTACCCCTGTTAAACATCCCCTAGTCATTAAACTGTTTACTAACATAAATAAAAATTAAAAATAAGTGAAACAAATAAAGCAAAATTAATTTTTGTCTATAAAATTTTTATGTTTAGATCACTATTATCTTGAATCATTAGTTAAAACACCTGTAATTATATTTTGAAACAATTGTAAAAATTTTATGTCACGAGATCGATCACGCTCATCAAGGAATTCTATCCCTAGAATTTTATTTTTAAATAATTTTGGGTTGTTACAACAAATATGGTTGATCAAAACGCATCATTGTTTCCCCCACATTTTAATGTAGCTTTATTAAATGAAATTCCCACATATGATGGTAATCAAGCCACTCTTTCGGAATTTATCAGATCCGCAGAAATCATTGCAACTAAATTTTGTACAGAAAATTTAAACGATTATATCAACCAAGTAATTTTAAATTCGATAAGGAATAAATTAAAAGGTCAAGCGTTAGAAGTAATCACAGGTTACGAGTATGATACTTGGAAAGACTTAAAAAATGTCTTAATTGAAAATTTTGGCGACCAAAGGTCAGAATTGAATCTTTTAATTGATTTAACTAAATTAAAACAGAATAAAGACTCTCCCATAGAATTTTTCAATAAAGTTAGAACTCATTTAGCTATTTATAATTCAAAAGTTTCTCTGAGACAAGAATCAAAAGATATTATCACTCATAAATTAAAAGCTAACAAAGATTTAGCACTTCGCACTTTTAAAAGTGGACTAAATGAAAATTTAGGAAGCTTCGTAAGAAGTAGAAATCCAACTTCACTAGAACAAGCGTTAAGCATAGTAAAAGAAGAAATTGATATCAGATATTCTCAAAATCAAAATAATTTTCAAAGTCAAAAATTAAATAAATCAAATTTAACTTCCAATATTCAAACACAAAATTCATATAAACCTAAATTTAATAACCCAAATTTTATGCAAAGACCATTTCAACAAAATCGAAGTAATTTTAATCAAAATCCCAACTATTTTAAAAGTCCAACAAATTTTAACAATCCTAATAATTCTAGAATAACTAAAAACTCAAGCTTTAATGCATTTGCACCAAAACCAAATTTTTCACCAACAAATAAACCAGAACCTATGGACTTTAGCACCATAAAAAGACCAGCTACTCAACAAACAAATTTCCCTAATAAATATCGAGCAAATTCTCAAAACGTTAATAGAAATTTTAATCATTTAAATTATCATCAAGAAAAACCTCCGGATGAATATGAAGACTTAATCGAAAATTTATTTGAAAATGGAGAATTTTCAACTCCAGAAAATTTTAACGAAAACCTTCAGGAATATTCTGACCCTGATAATTCACAAGACTTAGATCACACCCCAGATTATTTCGAATATCCAGATCCAAACGATACAGTAAATTTTTATTAAGAGCCTCGGAAAAGCATATTTTAACTTTTAATATAAATTCAAAATCAGATCTTCCTTATATTATAATTCCCGCCACTGGCGATAAACTTTTAATTGATACAGGTAGCTCACAAACAATAATTTCTCCAGAATTTGTACAACAACATTTTCCAAATTATATTTATGAAACAGAATTTGAGATAGTTACATCTCATGGAATTTCTCAACATAACTTAATTGCAGATTTACCCATTCCTAATCTTTTTTATAAAAACGGAACACATACGTGTTATTTATTCAATTTTCACCAAGACTATATAGGACTTATTGGATCCGACTTATTTTCAAAATTATCCGCACGAATAGATTATAAATGGATGCATATTCAGACAGAAAGAGCTACGATACCATTTTATTATAACCCGTAAAAACTAAACAAAAAAAAAATGAAACTAATGTAACTTTTCCAAACCTAAAAATTAAGATTTTTATTTTTCTCAACAAAACCTACAGTTAACCCTGTGTACAGAACTTTTCGTAAAATTTATCAGCATAAAAAAAATGTAACTAAAATAACTCCAAAATTAAAATTTAATGAAAAAGGCATGACTAAGCCTTCAGCAATTGAAATCATACAATAATCAATTTAAAACAAGCGTAATTAATACTTTAAATGAAATACAAGAAATTAATATTTATAATCCTTAATCTTATAAAAATAAAAATTATGAGCTCAACAAAAATCAGTCTATCAGATTTAACAACTTTAATATAAAAGCTTCAAACATTAAAAGTATTTTAGATAATTAATTTAAATAACAATTTTTTAACAACTTTAATATAAAAACTCCAAACAATAAAAGTATTTTAGATAATTAATTTAAATAACAATTTTTTAACAACTTTAATATAAAAACTCCAAACATTAAAAGTATCTTGGATAATTATTTTAAATAACAATTTAAAAAAACAATTTAAGACTAAAATCAATGCACATATAATTTCAAAACTGACGAAAAGTCAACTCATAAGGTTTAGTAATTCAAACATAAATTTGTAAAATATTTAGATTATATAGCTCCTTCTAAAGTAGGAATAAAATCAGATTCATCTAAAAATTCAATAATCAAAATTTCCCAGCACTTAAAAATCTAAATAAAATAATTTTTAACCAAATAGTCTACTAAAGAACATTTATCAAAAATTTTGCCAAAATAACTAAATTTTTAACCGTGTGTTTAAAGAAAAAAATAAGATTGTTCACACCCTTGAATTTTTGAAAAACTTTAAGTATTACAAATAAATTCTAATAAATAAATCAGTAACTTCAAATATCAAAAGTATTTTAAAAAAATAACATCTTAAGAAAAAACTTAAGACTAAAATCATTTAAATCAGAAAAAACTCAAATAAAAATTATACTTAACAAACAAACAAGACCTAAGCTTGTATTAATCTAATATTTACAATTTTAATAATCACAATATTTCTCGCGTTAAAACTAAGATGTTCACAGCAACATACCTTTATAATTGATATTGCTAAAGGAAAACTAAGAAAAACCTTTACAATCATTTAAAATTAAATTCAAATTCAGAAAAGTCAAACATTTCAATTAAACGAAAAAGTATTTATTAAAACAAATCTCAGAAGTAAAGATTAAATTTAAAATTAAAACCCATTCAGAAAGATCAAACATTTCAATTAAACGAAGAAGTATTATTTAAAATAAATTTCAGAAGTAAAGATAAAATTTAAAATTAAAACCAATTCGGAAAAATCAAACATTCCAATTAAATGAAAAAATATTTGTTAGAACTAATTTCAGAAGTAAAATTGAAATTCAAAATTAAATCTAATTTTTTAAAAAATATGGAAATATAAAACACCCTGACTAAAAGGAACTATTGCTCTCTCTTTTTCAGGATTACTACACTCTTCATCGCCTGTACCCTGCTGACTCAATCACTAGTTATACAGAGCGATATTATTATTAAAAATTTAAAAGATAATCCTGGATTATATCCTCTAAACTTAGGAAACGTAGTGCTCAAACAAAGCGAATGGACGCTTATTAGAAATGTAGATTATACCCCTATATTTGTTAATTATGACACACTTAGAATTAATTTAATGAAAATAATACCGTTACTTGAAAATAAAAGTTACGTTATTGAATATACAAAATTTAAAAGAATTGACGATGTTATTATCAATCATAACAATTTACTCATAATATTAAAACAATATCTTGAAAAAGCAGATAAACTCTTAAGTCAGTTATTTCCTGATGTTAAACACAAAATTAATAAGAGAGGAATTTTCGACGGACTTGGATCCGCTTTCAAATTTTTAACTGGAAACCTCGACGCCAACGATGGAGTCAGATATGAATCTATGATTACTAAATTGCAAGAAAGCAATAAAATTCAAAATGACGTTATATTAGAACAAACTAAAATTTTAAATGATACCATCTCAGTAATCAATGATATAGCAAAGAGTCAAGAATTATTAGACAGAAATATAAATAAAATAATTTTACAAAATGAGGAATTAGGCAAAAATCTCGCTACATACTCCTTAAAAACAGTCTTGCTAGAAGCAATTCAATTTTTGCAACTACTTATTAACACTTGTTTGGAACTAGAAAATGCATTAACTTTTGCCCAAAATCAACAGATGCATATGTCATTAATTGATAATGACGATTTAATTGAAAATCTAAATGAAATTTCGACGTATCTCAATAGCATATCAGAAAAAGCTTTAACTATTCCATATCCTGCAGAGTTACAGTATTTACATTTATACGAGTCAATTATCATTACAAAAGTTTATCAAGTTAAAAACAGAATTACATTTATATTCGAAATACCTCTTACTTCCAAAACTAACGATTATCAAATGATACAATTAATACCATTTCCGATTTTTATCCAAAATTATCAATTTCGTATGATTATACCTACTTATAGTACTTTATTATTTAACGTTAAAAACAGCATTCCCATTGAAATAAGTCATTGTAAACTTATAACTTTAGACACCTACTTTTGTAATCAAAATAACTACTTTGAAATCCCCAACGACAAATTGTGCGAAACACAACTTCTGTCATTTAATAAAAATAAAACATGTATCCCTTATTTATTCAATTTAACAGAAATCAAAATATCACAAATAAATCCTGCGACATGGTTAATATCTTTCCCATCTGAAGCAATATTGGACGTCAAATGTAAAAATCAGAATTTTAGAAAAGGAATATCTGGCACTAACCTCTTACACCTCAGTTCAGACTGTCTTGTTTCAATAAATCAAAAACACATGTTATTCACCGCAAAAAGAACCTCAAATGAAATTGTTAATTTAAAAATTTCAAACATTGACCGCTTAATAATTCCTGAATCAAACCACATAAATGTTTCAAAGATTGACTTGATACCTCTTGACACCCAGAAATTGGTTGAGGACCGAATTAAACTTAATAAATATGAAAATTTGTTAAAACCTGTTAATTATATTAAATCTGATAATTTAAGTGTGTCTGCAATTATATTTACTCTGTGTACTATTCTTATGTTAATAATTTTTATATTGTATTTGTATTATAATAGAAACACAATGAAGATTAAACTTATTAGATTTTTAAATAAAGATTTTGAACCGGTTAACGTAAATGCATAAGTTTAATTTTCTTTTCTCTTTGTAAGTTCAATGGAGGCATATTTGAATACCACCCATTGAACATTTTATCGGCGGACGTGTTATATTATGAATAGACAATGGTCTCCTGTGTAAAACTGCAAGCTTGCAACCTTGAACAATAATAGCTTCTTTATAATGAATTGCAAGTCTGCAACCTTGAACGCACGTGGCTTCCTGTCTCACGCTCCCTTTTAGAGATAACGCTTATCTTAGCTGATTAGGCATAGTATATATACTAGTAGCTTGCACCTCTAAGTTAAGCTCCAGTCAGTCGATAAGTTCCATTGTGTTCGTATCATAGCTAGATGTAAGAAATTGTCCGGCGGCTAGCTGTGTGCTTCCAATGTTATATTTCATTGTAAAATAAAAATAAACGTTTTTTAAAAAGTCGTTTCGGCGGCCTTTTAATAAAACTAACATGTGTTAGCGTAATATTTGTAATCTTTGTCAAAATAAAGTTGTTTTTAAAAAGGACCTTACGGCAATACGTAATTTAAGTTGGATTAATAACGGTAAAATTAAGGTCGTAGATAAAATATTGTATGCAACGCGTGCATACATGTCGACTTTTAGCACTTGTTGCATAAATAGCTATTCATTGCTGATTTTATTTTTATTGTTTTCAGTTTTTTGTACTCCTTTACGCCTTTTTCAAGTGCATTGTTTTTCCACTCTTATAATGTATCATGTTTATTCTATGTCTTAGTTCTGTATAGCGTTCGTTGATCTTCTACGTTTACTACATTTTATACTTCCTTCTTTTATTAGAACGAATATCTATTTCCCCAGTTAACCAAGGTTTTCGTTTCTCAATTAGTTCATGCCAAAGTACCTCCTTTACCGTTGTCCATACATTTATTTTAATGATTTTTCCTGTATTTTCTATATTTCTTTCTTGTATTCCTTTCCCATACCCATCTTTTAGTTCGACCTTTAGTTTTAAAAAACTGTCGATAACATAAAACTTATTTCGTCGTTCTCACTGACCATCAAGTTTGATCGTCTCAGTCGCATGTGAAACGGACCTAATTTTTCAGATTCGCTGGAGTTCCTCAGCCTCATCCCAGATGGTTGGACAATTCCGGAATCAATCTCGCCCCAGGTGGCCGCCGTTTTTTGCAGCGTTCGGTAGGTGTTTTCGCGAGAGATTAATTCCAGCGAGGCTGCTCAGTTAGCTCGAATTAATTGACGTTTGGCAGCGAGGTGAGATACGGAACACGAGATCTCTTGTATTGATTCGAGCACCACGTCGGAGCGCTGCGAGTGGACACAATTGGAACAGGTTCTGTTTCTGTTACATCAAAGACATTCGGATACGGTGATTAGTCAAGGACTTATTGTAATTCAGTCTGTCAGGTCGTCTATGATATATGAATCGAATCATATATCAAGCGATATTTGAGGCTTCGGCCGCCACGGCGCGGCGGCGTCCTCGTCCCACGCCAGGACGAAAGTCTGCACGGAAGAGATGGAGCGGCGACGTACGCCAAGGGTTCGGACAAAGGACGTGATATGTTTTGTCCGATTCGCGACTCAGAATGCGGAGTGTGGGTGAACGGATGTATTGTGCTAATGCTTATGACCAATGATAGTTGACAGTTTTTGTTTCGTACGGATAGAATGTGTAATATATGGAGGATGGTGGCGTCTCAAATGGATGCGATTCATTACGGAAATCGCTCCGAATTTTAAGTGACGCTAACCCGAACGAGGCCTCCCCATGAAGAATTTTCGGCACCAGGCCCTTGCCTGGATTTTAAGCCAAGAAAAATTCTGAAGTTCGAGTTTCCAGAATGAATATAATCTTTAAGAAATTTCTTTCTTACTAATTTGAAATTCAAAATTGTGTCAAAATGTGGCTTTTTGCTGAAAGAAAGCACATTTTGAGATATAAGAAATAGTTAAAAATGTCTCAATTTGTTTCCAACATAATGATTGCCCATGTTTAAAATATCATTGTTCGAAATTGAAAAAATGATGATGTAGTAGATACAATATACATCCGAAAGGCGTTATTCTGCCTGTACGTTTTTTTAAAGTTTTTTATGAGAAGTGTCTTTTTGAATATCGTTGCGCATGTGTGACATGGTTTGTCATAATACGTCGTGTCACATATTATATGATATACGATATACGCAATTCTTTTTAAATCATACACTACAGAGTTGTATATAAAATATCGATGCCTCAGAAATGTCGCAAAAAAATATTTTAACATTTGCGGTAGCAAACTCAATTCTAGATTTTATAGAGTTATCTGTTCAATTCCTCATATTCGATTTCCAAACGAGTACTTGCTCTCGCGTTTTTCCGATGTATAATTTGTTGAAATAGATGATCATAAAAGAGTCGTAACAAACATCAGAGGGTGTTATAGAAACTATAAAATATATTTTTACACCTTCCGGTACTATACGTTTGGATTTTATACAGTAACCCCGCTGTCGAAGTCGATCACCACTGATGTGTACTACTAACGACTTTTTGGCAACTTTGTTAAAAACCACCGCATTCAATACCACCAAGTGATTTTACTTCCGATGTTGTGTTATTTTAATCAAAATCACCGACTGGGCTTACCGCCGGTTCAAAATAACTACTCATACAAATAACCACCATCTGAGGCATTTTTTTTTAATTTGACACTGAATTGAAGCACCACCAGACGGAAATACTTCTGATCCATTTACTTTGCATTATAACAAGTTGCCTAAGCGATATGCGTTACTTCCATTTGTTTATAAGATACAGTCCAAGTACCTCCAGATTGATGAACGACATCCTTACAAGATGTGGTAAAGTTGAGCGTCGTTAGTAGAGAGCGCGCAAAAACAGAGGGGAAAGTGTTCATGATTGCAAGATGACTAAATGTGTATCTAATATATTGAAAACTTTGACTGGCTTTTAATATTAACAGTTAAATTAGGCTATGTTATGCTTTAAACAACAAAGATCGTATAAACTAATTTTAAGACAGTCAAAATGATTTTATGACCAAACATGGTGTTTAAAAAGCTAATACTATTAATTATTTAATTATACTGTAGTTGCTGCATCGCATAAAATGTGTTGCAGCAACTGCTGTCGGATGTGTTTCCAGTCAGTGGTAAATTGACATCGGTGGTAATTCAAGTCGGTGGTAATCCTCATTAGTAATAGTCCGCATCAGCACTTGAAATCTCTTGGCACAGACATGTGACGAATATTACTCTAATAGAAAACCATACCACCAGCAAACGTTTGAAAAAATACTGCTCGTATCAATATTTAAATACAAAATATTTATATATTTTCCGCCATTGTGTGAACTGGAATTATTTTCAAGATTATATTTATTTTTGATTACTAATATTGCAGTATTTTTCTAATCTAACTGTAAGCCTAGCGTCTTATTTTTACTTTATTTTACATCGTAAAACGAAATATAGTAATCTTGACTTTTTTATGGAAATATTGGTTTTTGTGTTTTTGGATTCAGCAAAAGCGGTTCTCGGAACGATTTCTGTCTGTCAGTCTATGAATCTGTTAGGTCGAAGGCTGCATGTGTCTTCTCCACAGCTCACATGGTTTAATGGATTCGAACCCAACATTTATAAATACGTTGTTATTATTAATTTTGAAGAATAATACTTTACGTTCATTTTTATTTCGTTACCTGGTTTTTTTACATTTTTTGATAGAAATAAAATTTTCTAAAGCAAAATTATATATTACGCTATTATCTACAGCTTTTGTTTAAACCGTTTTTTGTAAGAAATATATGTATTGAAAAAAAACACAAAATAAGAAAAGCGAAAGAGCACGGTAACCCAACGTGTAACCACGCCAGAGGCGAAACTCTCTAACTCTGGCGTGGTTTACACGTTGAGTTACCGTGCTCTCCTATCCCTTTCCTTGCAAGAGAGTTTCGCCTCTGGCGTGGTTACACGTTGAGTTACCGTGCTCTTCTGCTTTTCCTCCTGATGAAGCCCCTTACGAAAGTGGCCGAAAAGTTGAATTCTTCGACCTCAATCATGACACGATCCAATCCCGGAAGTTGTTTGTTACTTAATGACAATGGCCGTGAAAGCCTCCGAAATCATCACAAACTAAGAATTTTACAAGCCGTACAAGAAAGTTGTGTAGAGATCTCACCTCATTTTTTAGTTTAAATTAAGAACTGAAGCGTTTTATATTCAGTTTCGTCTTTGAATTGAGTGGAGTACATTATAACATTATTTACATCCCTTGTTGTTGTTAAAAAGTATTCTACTTGAGTTTTAACCGCGTTTATAAAACTCAATCTAGCACTAGCAGTGGTGTACCACATTTTAAAAATACCAAAATAATAAAAAATCAATTTTATACACACTACAGTGCACATAACAAATTCAAATGCAAAGCAACGTAATAATTTAATACTACAATGTTTAAATATGTCAAACTAGTGAGTCACCCGAACTACGCTTCGGTTCGCTAATTTAAGAGAGATTCATTAATATAAATAAAAACACAAGGATGCATCGGCCGGGAATCGAATCCGGGTCGCCCGCGTGGCAGGCGAACACTCTACCCCAGGACCAACCTGGGTTGTTTGAATAACACGCCGCTATGATGATATATGAACATAGGTATTCACCCGAGCTACCTAATAGCACACGGCGACAGCAGCTGTCATACCGTAGCCCACGGCGACAGGCGCTCCGCTCCGCTGCTTAGAGGATTTAATTAAATTAAAACTTTTTCGTACTTTTTTTTGAAAATAAAAACTGGCATAGGATCTAAACCTAAAAATTTGCAAACTTTTAAGCCATCATACAACTCAATCGGTCCAGTATCTTCGGAGGAGATAGCGAACAAACATAGAAAGATAGAAAGAAACAAAGAAAGAAAGAGAGCAACGATTTTATGTTATAGGATAGGTGCTTTCAACGTTGCTAGAACAGTGAAGTCACTAAATCTACAAAGGTCACTAGTTATGTTGTCTTTAATATCTTATGTAGATCTAGCAGGAAGAATATTGTTTTCTTGAATATTTAATATTGCAAAATGCTTTGTTACCGTTTCGCTACGTTAGAAATTCAATAGAAAACGTTTGGTGTAATAAGTCAAAGAACAGTTTCATAACATCATCTTACGTAATATTACTTCGGCAACACTAAAATAATTTGTAAAATAGTTTACTCAAACTAACTTTCAAAATATAATAATCGGCATGCATGTAACTTGGCCACACATTTTCAGTTGCACAAATTAACGCTGAAGTAGGGGAGAGTGGGCCGCTTGGGCCATAGGGCACTTTTAAACAGTTAAAATCTTTCGCCTTAAAATTACTTGATTGCGCTGTCACATTGTGATGGCATTCAATGGCGGATGGTGAAACATTGAATCTCATTTGAAGTTTTCAGTAACGCGACTTAATTATAATTTGAGCTATGTAAATCTAGCCAGCTACGGAATACACGACCAATTTTCCGAATATGACCTTAACAATAGGTTATATTTTTGAGGAAAGTAGAAAAACTGTGATACTTGGCGTAGTTTGGTATGGAGCACTTTGAAATTGACCAAATGTATCCCATGTATTGTTGACGAAAGGATGAAATGGTGGAAATTTTACGGCATGGTTAGAAAATCCGTGAAAAGACAGACTGGGTTCAATTTTTGATGACAGGCGAGCGCTACCTCTTACATATTATTTACCCCTCCCCAGACATTAATAGTATATTATACATCAAGGTAGCGAAGCGCAGTATTATAACCTCAGCGCGAAGGTTATAAGACGATTCGCTAACGTGGTGTATATACTATTTTTTACACTACCAAACGGCTTAATACCTAAACTCCCAACAAATTTCGAAAATATTTTAACTGCCAACCTGACAGTACAGCTCTTTAAAACGTCAAAATTAAAATAGTCATATTTGGTAACTTATCAATTTATTAGTTACCACGGTGAAAATTGTTTATTTTACTTTCTCTCCCGTGGTGGAGAAAATCAACTTCACGACCTAAAAATAGGCCAATAACGGTGCGTTCTGAGACTAGTAGTGCAAAAAAGTATATGCTACATCTGGAATATGGCCTTTTAATACTTTGGATTTTAATGGCAGTGGCTTTGCCCCCGCATCTGCAACAGACAGACTACAGCTTGATCTGCCCTGACTGATATGCAGATAGTTGAGCCCACGGAAGGAGCAAGCTGGTTGCTCGGTAACCAGTGCAGATGCATCTAACTTCTGAATTCTTCTCTGCTTCGCTTCGAGTAAACATCGAATATAAGTATTTGAGATTATTAGTAAAGTAGTCGAAGGAATTGTGAAAAAAGCAACAAAGAACAGAAGAAAGCAAGTAATGGAGAAAAATCAAAGAATATAGCGCATCTAAAGACAATTCGCCCATTTTCAGAAGCACTTCCTAGAATTTAGGTAAAAAAAATAAGGTAGGTGGGTTACGTATTTACACAAGAACCCGGAAAAACCTCTAGTTGAAGAGATTGAAAATGAGCGAAAAGAGAATGAGACAACCATGGTTGCTAAAAGGCAAGTTTTTGCATAAAGAAAAAACGTAGACAAGAAGCAAGAGACAAATAGTGGCACTCTTTCAAATACTGTCTCAATGTGCCCCACCTTCCCTTATTGGAAAGTTGTACAGTATATCGTTTCTAGTTTGTATTTCGACCTATTTAAAATAGAATGTGTTGATAGTAGTGGGGATATTCTTCACAAAAGATAATCATCTAAACAATCTAGTCATAGTATGATGAGTATTAACTTTTGTACCTAATGTATTTTAGAAGGTGTTCAATAAGTCTATTTGGCATCCCCAGTCCTCTATCTGACATTTAGCTCGTTGTTGCACTCACAAGTAAGTAAATAAGGTTTTCTCCTTTAATTTTCTATTTTGCTTAGCCTCTTGTGATGTGGACGTCCAACTTTCGTGCCACTTTCTATGCATTTTTTATTTGATCTCTTAAGCGTACCCCTTTAACAGTTTTTGGGCGTTTTCTCCTTTCTCTGTATGTGCCTACATCAGCACATAAACGCACTCATTTCTTTGAATAAGATCCCCCAGGTAGCCCGATATTCTTGTTCTTTATTTGCTTGGGTGTCAATGTGTTCAGTTGTGTTATTAACAATTGTACATAATTAGGAGAAGTTTGCTATAGGATGTTACTTTTGATTAGGGTTTAGCACTAGTTACACCTTAAAATATAAATTTATATTAGCTTGCCATATTCTAAATGGGATTATATACGATTTGAGATTCCACAGCCTTATAACATCGGAATGGGATTACTTTGCACTAATTGTGGTCCTTGAACGGCACTTAAAGTTTTAAAAATTCTGCTATATAACATATCAAAACCTTGAAAATTTGCCACGAAAATGTTGCTATAATTTATTTTGTGATTTATTAGAATTTAACTTGTGTAATTATGTAGTTCTGTTGGAAATTGCTATTCGTCCCCTGTTGATTATTTTACTCAGTCTAATTTTCGTGTTCGACCAATGAGAGACTCTTATTATAAATAATAAACAGTCCGTATAAGCTTGAGAAGGTTGAAGCTATAAATAGTTGTGGTTTTGTTCTTGTTTTGTAAGCTTTACAAATTACTGCTCCCAGAAGCAGAAGAGGTTCTACAACAATTGCCTTTTATTAAAGTGTTGTTGTTCTATGACCCATCTGAAAAGTGGCAGTTGCTTTTAACCCTGCAGTGGTCGCGCCAAGTCTCACAGACCCGATGAATACGTTATTGAGTGGGAATTTGTTAAAAGTGGTGTAAGAGGGTTGTGCGTCTAGGAATCTTCAAATTTTTAGACTTAATTGCTTCCCGATAATCGGCATAAGCACAATTGTTAGTGTTCGTTAGTTATTTGGAAAAAAGTCTGTGAGACTTGGCGCTACCATTTACGTTTATGAAATTTTTTGTCTTCTTGATTGTTTTTACTTTGAATGTAGCTGCAATGAATTCACAAATAATTTATGTTGCAAATAACATCGACGTTAGTATACCAAGACATCAATATATACAAGAATTAGCTTTGATTCTAACAAATGACCAGTTACATTGGTGATCACTATTCAAAAGTTCTCCACCGGAAATCCATCTAAAATTAAAAAACGTTGTTTTTTCCAAAAAAAGTAGGAAAACAAAAAAATTCGTAAAAAAATTTCGCATTCAGGGTTTTTGTGCACTGGTTGTGCATCCTTGAACCAAAATGACGAAAATTAATTGTTTCGTTGTACCTCTTAGTTATGTCTATAAATGTATATAGAAAATTAAAATCTTGAAATTCATCAGAGGCTGTGTTTACTATTATGAAATTAGCATGATCTACAAAAACCTTTAAAAAATAGAAAACAATAAAAAGAATATATTTTTTTTAATGTTAGCAGTAACTTAAATATGACTGAAAATCTTAGTAATAGTAAATAAACATCTCATATTAAAATTTATTGTCATATAAATGGTTCTTAATTTTTGGGTATAAGGGACTTGGCGCGACCAGCCGTGTCATGAAACTGGGCGCGACAGAGTTAAATAAAAAGGGGGCGTATATCCATCAAGTTATTCTATGTTTAATTCCATACTTTAGTTGAATTACTAAATAACAGCTGATAATTCGACGACAATAGCACTTGTAGTTAACTGCCACAGTGTATATGTAATCCGGCACGCATAAGTAAATATTCGTTTACATCCACGAGGAAGGCGGGCCAACGAAAACAAAGAGGTTGGTGTAATAACCTGAAAATAATAAGCAGGAGCGAATAAAAAATAACTGCAACTCTCACTTCTTACCTAAAGATGATGTCTCTTGGTAGGTGTTCCAACAGACAGCAACCCTGCAAGTGTCCGCGTCCGAGTTTTTGGGGGAATCCTGCAGCAACCTTGAGATTAAATTTTCGATTGTCACAAGCGACCATTTTGCTGCTGGAAATGAGCTACGATGAGAGTGCTATCGTTGAGTCGACGCGAAAAGATAACCAGGATTACAAGGCGCACATTTTCACTTTGTTTGAGGTTGTTATTTAAATGAGATTTTACCTGACACACTTTGGCGAGACCACACTAAGTTCATACTTAAAAACCATGAGATAGAAACCTGACTTTTTATACAGTGCAAAAGCAGACGTGTGCTGTTATTTGAATTAACATTCATAGAGAGTCGCGAAGTTATATGCTGTATTTATTTATATTAAATTCTAATCATTTTACAGAGCATATTTGATTGTCACACCAACGTGGAGCCCGAAATTATATAATAATTGCCTTTCATTCCTATATAGTTGTAGCAAATCACCCTCGTCAATATCACATCATCAATAAATAAAGTATATTTAACAAACTAATTATATTTAAACGTGTATAGGAACAAAATATTAAATTCATAACTGCAGTAAAAATGAGAGCAGTTCAGCAAGCAAAAATCATTTTCCCATTGTTCTATTTTTTGGAGTTTGTCACGCTCTTGCCTGCCTGCGATTGAAATGATGCAGGTCCATATATTGAAATTTTTTAAAGGTTTCTGACGTCGCGGAGTCGTTGTAAGATCATGGCCGGGTGGTTACCACCGACACCTATTGAATATTGAGATATTTTAATATTGTATCGCCAATAAGATTGACTGGTCATCCGCGTTCTGCTGGAATAGCGCACAAAGCAACCTCAGTTGTAATTTAAATAGAAAGTATCGATGAAAATGTTATAGATTGAAATATGAAGCAGAGGATGTTGCTGATTCAAGCTACTTTCATCAGCTTCTTCATTATATGTATAAGAGCCTAATTTGTATGACGAACAAGGCAAGAACAAAAGTTAGAATTTATGCGTTGCTCTTTCCTATGTTTCTTCTGTGCAAGACGTGATCTTGGATGACTTTGAATACCCCAATTTGAGAACATCTCCTCATTTTCTCTGTTGCACACTTCCTTTTTAATTGCTTCGCAGACAGAAGGCTGACTAGAAAACATGATCTGTATATATCTTTCAATATAGGGACTGATTAAAAACACTGAAATTTTCCAATGAAACAGTTTTAGAAGCAAATGCATTTCATGATAAATATCAATCCTGAAACTAAAACATATATTCCGGTAAAAATGCGATTTTTTTATTACACCGGCCAAACTCTCGTTAACTGATCGCAGGTAAAATAAAAGCCAGATTTCTCATGTTATTATAATGACTTCGAAGGTGTTAAACTGTTAAAATTAACAACTTTGTAATTTCTCACTTCCTAAAATAAAGTGTATGCACCCAACGGCTGACGTGATCTGGTTCAGGTTTTACATATTATCAGTAATTACGCGTACGGCCAAGGTCCTGATAAGGCGCCGTTTGAGCGGAATATGTGGAAAATAAAATTTCATATTTATCACCCTTTAATTTTAAAATCTCTGTTGCATATGAAAACAGCGCCTTGACTAATTACCCCCTGATATCTTATATCGAATTTTTACCCCAAAAGCAACCTCGCGCTTAATGATAAGCAATAATGAAAAATTAGGACATTCGAAGGTGGCATTTAACACAGTAAGTACAGCAGGCGAGAGGGTACCTCTTGCGTCAAGATTAGGAAGTGAAAGTCGGAGGTTTAGGTTGCAACCCTTCCAATTGTCACATTAGATTTATCAGTTTTTCTAGTACTTTTTGCAGTAGTCGAATTTAAACAATTATATTATTGATAATAATTATAAATGTGTAGGAACTGCCTTTATTATATACTAGCGTTCTGCACCCAAATTGGACGCGAAATAACTCATTTAATGCAATTTGTACAAGAGTGATCCATTTTGTGTGTCGAGTTAATTTCGAGGTTAGCTATCAACAAAAAAATCCACATAAAAAAAATCACTTATAAAAATTTGAAAACCCCACTACTGGCGTACTTGCGTCGCCTTGTGCCGATTGACAGCAAAATCAGCTAATGCGGCCCACGGGTTCGCTCTCAAAGTGGCGTCAAGCAAGCAAGCAAGCAATGAAAATTATTATGTCGGATTGCAATATTTTTGTAGCTACTTAAAAATTGCTTGTATAAATATAAGGTACAAATTTAATTAATTAGTCAAGCATTCTGCCCTTTAGTTTAATCGTTAAATCTGTGTTTCAGTTCCCTATCTTGGTAAAAAATAAATAATTCAAATAAGGGTTGGGTTCTTACACTTGCGTAGAATGACAATTTTATTAAATTGCCATTAGATTCGATGCAAACTTAGTTAAATGGAATTTTTGCATTATTCCAAGTAAAACTGCATTTAAGCTTTGAAATAACCTCAAATCCATTTAATACTGGATAAAACAACCAAATTACAATATATTTAATCGGGTAAGTTTGATCTTCCGTTTATTAATTTCCATGTTATAAAAGAATGCTACGTGTGAATTTGTTCATCACATCGACTCCACTACTGGGTTATGTAGTCTGGAAACTAGGAATTGCAACAAAATCCTAAATTAGGATTGCCTGTCAACCATAGTTGGCGGCAACAGCTCCATTTTAAGCTACACGGCTCTTTCATGTGTATTCGCAAAGTTATTTCCATTGATTCAGGAACCAGAGAACATTGTACTCTGTTACATCTTTTACCAGCGACAACATATATTCGCAGACGAGCTCCAACAATTAGCTCTGCTCGCACTTAACCACGAACCACTTTTATCAATTATGGTTCATGTATTAATTTATGTCTATTGGAATTACCTGGGCAGCTCTAATTTCAATTAAAACATAACTTAACTTGGTCAGCGGGCACTATTCAGTTAACATATCAAGACCAGCCCCAATATAAAAAATTTTACTAGTTGGAGAGCTCCTTTTAATCTTATTGCTTTTGACTTCCTTTTTCTACCTGGGAACTTACATTACATTTGTTTTATATTCACTAGATTTTATTTTAATTTTTGTAAATGTCAGCAACTTGTTCAGTTTAAACATATTTTAATTATTCTTATCTGTTCATCATTTCAATTTTGCTAGCAGGTACCTTCCGCTTTATTTCTTATTTACATTTACACTTTATTTACGTGACTCAAGTGCAAATATTGCTTGAATTGCTCAAATTTATGTAATTTTCATCATGCTTTATGCTAAAAGCTATTGTTAACATTCATTTCCATTTACTAGCCTTTCAAGGGTAAACCAATTTAATTTTACATTAACATATGATGTTTCATTTCATTAGACAACATTAAACTCCAGTATCAACATTTTAACAATGAAACCAAAACCAATCCCGTTATTTGCATTTAATTCCTTAAGCATTAAATGACCAATTGAACAGAATGGTCGGGTACAATTTCATAGCATAATAACTGCAAGGGTGGCCAATGCAAGCGTCTTTATCAAAGCAATTTGTTGATATAGAAAAAATTCTAATTGTTCCAATATATCGAGGGTAAAAAGCATCGTTGGGTCACGAGAGGCCCTAATTAATCGACGTTTAAAATTCCTATCTAAATTTAGGCGATGCACCGCGAGGGTAAAATCTAAAAGCACTAAGTTATTTACGATTAAACTATGAATTACAACCTTGCGTTTCAGTTTGAAACGTCGCCTTGTATCGGTAACAGTCAGGCACAATATAAATTAACGGGGGAATTTAAAGTAAATCATTAGTGCGTATAGTTTATTTCCTCGCAGGAATATTCGGGTCGTTTTTGGAATAAATTCGGCTTGTTAGAATGTTAATGCCTTATGTTAATGAGGTATACCATTTCGATAGCATGTCTAATTGTATATCAAAGCTAATTGCTTCAGATATATGGCTTCGGCTCTAGTTTTTCCACGATTATGTTCGCTTAATGCGGAATTCGCTTTACGATTGTCTGCGGGATTCTCAACCACATTGTCGGCATTTTTGCCATGCTGTATTATTTGGAGATCTCTGCGCGACCTGGCACGCAATCCCAAAATTATTTTTGTATTAATCAGATCGGGCACCGAATTAAAACTGTAAAGTGGGCCCCGAGACGCAGTAATTGTTTGCTGCCGTTATATTGCTAATCGAAGGTTGGGAAGTTTTTATTTATCACAAACTTCCGTGACTCGTGCATCAGTCAATTTTATTATGTGATTAGCGATTCAGGTGCAAACAATTTTTTCTAATACAACTTCAATATCTAGCACATCACCCAAGTTAATAAACAAAATGTTTCAGAAAATAATTGAATACTTAACGTACCTACCTGATTTGAATTTTTTATGTAACGCAATGAGTGTAATAGAATTTGATTAATATTTTAACAGTAGCTTTACTCTACGGTCGTTTAGAGCACCATAAATCAACCTTCATCCGTGCGCTGCACGTAGTGTTCTATTTATTAGTGTTAACATTTATGCAATTTGTTTTTGTCCGTTTTTAGTTCAGGTTAAAACCAGTGTTCGGAATGGACCGGAACGCACCGGAACGTTGTTCCGGTTCTGAGAAAAACCTCTCTGATACCGTTCCGGCTTGAGAAAAATCAGCTTCACACCGTTTTGATTTGTGGAACCTCGAAAACATTTTGACTTTTATTTCGTCATGGCAGTGTATGCAGCAGAGTATTCAGTCGAAAAATATTAAAAAAATTAGCCTTATTATTTTTTTGTGGAAATAATTGTATCTTAACTTTCTTTTCTTGGATATTATTACTATTCTGTTGTTTAGTTATACCTGAATATCCTTATCGTATATATAAATGTGTGTTGTGCTTGACTCCGTGCATGTGTCACATTGTCATCGGTACCGATCAGCCCGAATTCGTCGGCATTCGTGTCTATCGCCACCGTCTCCTTCGTAATGCAACAATAAACCTGTGCATTACAAAGAGTTCCATTGATTAAACGGTTTTTCCTTTGGGAATCAATGCAATTCGCATTACTCAAAGTGTCTGCTTATACCGTTTCAGTATTTTACCAGTTTTGCAAATAATATTGAATCGCTTCAACCGTTATTAGATCTAATAAAAGCAAAGACTATGTAATATGTTAGATAGTGTGCGGTAGAAGTGATTTTTTGTGGTAAGTTGTCTTAATTATAAGACATTCAACATTTTCTTCTCTAACTTTTGGATTTTTAATTCAATTTTAAGAATGCAAAAATTATATTAATTGAAAGAAACCTAGATATGTGGTGGGAAAAAAGCTAATATATTAATAAACAAATACCTTTTGCTTGCGTTGTCTATTAAAAAGTAACTTAGGTGCGTAAATGCGCGTATGCCCGGTCCGGTCTGTGCACTGGTTAAAACTACCAACTCAGTTCAGAAATAACCAAGTACTTAGAAAGAACTAATACACTAGCAAAACACCAAAATAAAGTTTGTTCTAGAAGTAGCACATTTGACAAAGTTTGGTCTAGGGGTCTTGAAACATTATTCTCAAATCCGTACAATTAAGTACCTATTTGAATTACAAATAACTGATTCAGATAAAAACAGGGGTGCCGCAAGAGAAAGAGCTTGGACCGGTCCTCTACCTATGGTGATCTCCAAATCTAAATACTCTCCGTATTTACAAACTACGATCAGCAGTGACCAATAGCAGTGATCACTATAGTCCAAGAGCCAGCAACGGGTTTGCTTACAGTATTTTTAACAAGTCTGTAACTGTTATGGAAGGTCCCTTTGAATATACTGATTAGAGAAATCGAAGTCTGGCAAGCCTGTAGTGGTGGTTTTGACCCCCTTGGGTCCTTGAAGGATGGAAAAAAATAATAAGAAAAATGTATAATAACAAGTCTGGCTCTTTGCTATGTTAAAGTAATCATATCTTATGTAAGTAAAAAGATTGACAGACGCTTTCGCCGGTGGTAGGTGTACCCCAGATTCACATAAAGTTGCATAATAAACTTAACCATTTACTGTAAAATATCGAGAGATCCAAAAAAACGGATCCTCAGCGGGCTGTGGAAATTCAAACGTGTCAATAATAAGTTGGTAGCACTGTAAGTCTGTCAAATTCGAGGTTACCAGGTTAGGTTTTCTGTCAGTTTTGACACAGACTGACGCAAAATCTAACCTGCTAACCTCGAATTTGACATAGACTTACAGTGTTACCAACATATTATTCCTAGGTTTTGTGTCAGTTTTGACACATTATTTTTTTCCGCCCTTTAAGGGCGCAAGGGGGCTAAAACTACCATCGCAGGCTTGCCAGACTTCGGTTTTCCTTCTCAGTATATTCAAACGGACCTTCCATAACAGTTACAGACTTGTTAAAAATACTGTAAGAAATCCGTTGCTGGCTCTTGGACTACTAGTGGAAACCAAATACATTATTCAATCACAGAAAAATGCAGAAACTCTACTTGCTGCAATAAAACGTTTTAACGAAAGTTATCGATAAATGCATAATCTACAACATCGCCTTAAAAATTAAAATTTTTAACAAACAATTATAAAAACTTCACGGGAAACGGAAAAACATAAGAGTAAGCTACCACTTTTTGCTAATTAAAATAAAAAACTGAGATATGCATTTTCAGGCCTATATATTAAACTCCCTGGCCTATAGAAAGAACACAGACAGACTCAGAGGCTCAGATACTTACAGACTGACGGACGGACTCACAGAATTACTGCGAAAACCACTTTTTCTGACGCACAAGACACGAAAACGAATATTTACGCAAAAATCTAGAGTTCGAAAATATTTATCATACTTCGTAAAAGAAAGTAGAAAAGAGAAGAACAAAATGAAGTGATTGGTTAAGAGAACGCTTTCTGTAAATTTAAATGCTGGCTGGACATATAAAGGTGCATCAAACAGAGTAATACCAAAATGAGAAGTCAGATATGTGAGAGCTGCCAAACTACTAAAGGATTATTACAAACATGTTGCATGCCACCAACCCTTTTTAAAATGGATAAGGAAATGATCTATAGTATGAACAAAAATTATTTTCATCTAGTATGGCTATGGAATAGTTCCCAACTTATGAATGCAATTATATCACACTTAACAATTAAATTTCAAGTTCGACATGTAAGTATAAATATAGTTGCATTTATAAATTAGGAATTATTCCATAGCCATACTAGATGAATATAATGTGTGATCATACTTTACAATGGGAAATCCAATATATTGTTGTGGTTATAACTTGTTGTGTTTATATTGATACTATTATTATTTAAATAAATGACTATCAATTCAAAGAGTTGGGTTTCTACATCCACAGACAATACATTTTGCTATTAATATACGTAATTATAGTGGTTTTTATGATTTTTGAAGGTAATCTCTTTAGCCACCGCTTGTTTATCCAATGGGACCGCTACAAAATTAGGAATTTTAAGTGATGGGAACAATTCTACAAACATAGCGCTACAACCTAACAATTTTTTTAAACAAATTGCCATTGTAATAAAAAAACATCAAAAATTACGTAAGAGTGTGTTGTGTTGGTAATTTAATAAACGTAAGTAAATAGACGCCATAACAAAACACTCACAATTTATTTCTTCCGGAAATGTGTAAGAACCGATGCCACTTCAAAACTTTTACAGAATTTTATTTTAATATAACTTTCTGACCTTGCTTGACATCGCTCACACAAAATAGGACACCAGGCGTCTCCAAAGCAAGTCCCACTACGGACAGAGGCTCCTCTTTCTCTCTGTTGGCCTGCTGTAATGAGCCCGATACCTCCTCGAACGCGGCCTGCAGCTTGCACCACTCCAAAACTGCTTACAACTCCGTCTTTTCTCCAGTTCCTAAGGCTCCGCACTGTTCGACGAATGTCGCTGCGTCCTATCCGCTTCCAGGGCTATGATAACCTCGCATGGGCTCCAGAAAGCTGCCACAGGAACACAGTTAACACTTGACCTACTACTCAACACTTTTTAAAACTCCTGTAGGGTGCAAGGCATCAAAGCAACCGCCTACCCAAAAAACACTGCACTAATTATAAAACACTGAATTGGGAAAATGGGTATTTATTCGCTTTTAAATGGGTTATTTTGTGGGGAAACCAAAATAACACACCTTACAGCTTGGCTTTGCTTTCTGCCTTTTTTTTGTTTTACATTAATCTTACATTGTTGTTCATTAGTCCTAAGCCTGCTCTGATTACATTTATGTGTGAATCAAAGCTAATACTATTTTTAATACCGCTTTTACTAATTATTAACTCATAGTCAATGTTATTCATAGAATTTACAAAAATTAAACTAGCACATTTATAGAATATTTTGTAAAATAGTATTTGAAATACTCGAAATGCTATTAATTGCTATAATAATTTTAGAGACTTTAAAAGTGTTTATTGTAGTATAATTCCTTCTTGTATACATTGCTGTTAAAGATGACCAAATCGTTATAGCCGGGTATACAAAATATGCAGGGTATACGAGTATAGCCAGAAAACTTAAAGAAGAGTATGAAAAATGGAAGTTGAGGATATGGTCTAAAAAGGTGTGTATCGAGCAATTGGTACAGAACAAAAATACGTACAAATAAGTCGCACTAGAATAAAAACTTGCAAATGATTTGTCCGTTAAAAATTCATAACGAAATATTTACAGATGTTGCAAATTTCAGACCTTTAAAAAGAATAAATAAGCTCTATATTATTAGAAAAGATCCGCTAACTTTCAGCAAAATAACAGAAACTCTTTTAAGAAGGTTTTAATTAAGCGGAGAGAGATCACAGTAAAAAAAGTTATATGAAAACCCCCCCTCAATTTTCGACAAGAAATAACCTCTTTGACACACTGTATATACATAGAAACACTGCCGTATCTTAACTTCTGATTAACAAGTTCTAAGAGAGATAAGACCAAGGTCATATTTAAGTATTATCAAGTCTTATAGACACATTTATATTGCCCTCCTGAGTAAGATTGTCGCATCTGACATTTTTTTTAAATTTTATTATTTGCTACACAATAATTGTGAACATTTTTATAAGTAGTGCAATGATCTTTTTGTGCATATTTAAATACATCCTCATTACTTCACCTTTCATATCAAAATTACTTTTCATATGTTTTGCTCAAGACTTTACTTTTTTAAATGTCAAATTGACTTAACCTAAAATAGTAATGGTTATGTGCTTACGTCTTTTTAAGTACTTTTTTATACTAGCTCAGTAAATAATTTGTAGTACATGAAACTCTTTAGGAAAGTTGGAATATATATATATATAATTGATCTAGATTTGCAACAACTTTTTCCGTTCAAACTCAATATCGGTAATGTAAATGTTTCTATATAAAGTGTACGTTAACAGGTCATTCAATCTTTCAACTCAACAGCTCCTGTGATTATCACATCTCAGATTATTTCAGGTACTTATTCCTTAGACATTACATGCATATTCTAAATCTTGTTTTTCAGAAGCGTTTCAATTTCAATTCAATCTTTCATATATAATATTTTGTCTAAACTTTTTAGAACATTCTCCGGTACTTACAAGTTCTCTGCTATTTAGAAGTTCTCTGATATATCTAATTGACGAACCCCTACAAGTTTAGAGCAGTTCCTTTAGTCGTGTGCACCTCATTCTAGGATACTGACACTCGATAATTAGGTATGTGCTACCAAGACATAATTTTTAAAATATCAGTTTTATAGGGAATTTATTTAATCTTTTACTGTTGAAAGCTGTTGAATTTATTTAAAATTTAACCTTTTATACATTTTTTCTTATAGAAGATTACACGTTGTTTATTACTTCTATTTCAACGTCTCTCCTAGTACACAACCTACTTAACATTACACTCTGAGTTAATATTAAAATTTTGGATTTTCTTATATTGAATTGGCATTATTACAAAAGCTAAATTATTTTAATATATACTAAAGTAGAAACAACTTCCATTCTCAGTTTATAACAAATCCATCCACCATTTCTTCATTGTCCTTTGATTGTTGCTGTTGGTATATGCCTTGGCTGCTTTATTCAACTTTGAGAATGAACAGAAAGTAAAGTGGATCATTGTCATTTCCCAATGAAAATAACCTGTGTAATTTCAGTCCCATTCGAAATTAAGGTTTTCAGCATTAGCTTTATTTATTAATTATAATCCAAATAAGATTACGTTAATAAAATTATACTATTATTGAGCTAACAAATTTGAATAAGAGTGGCTGTTTCTTTCCTTTATATAATTATGCATCTTATATTAGCTGCCGAAGCACAAAACCATCGCAGTAGATAACTTCAGAAAAAAGTTGTAAGTAGGTAAAGAACTTTATTCATTGTCAGTTAATTAAAGATAATATTTGAAATAACTGAAACCAGTTGAAGAGTTGTGACGTTTGCGATCAATTAATTGGTTACTCTGGTTGCTTCTTTCAATTTCTGTCTATTTTGTGGATCATGAATGTTATCTTTTAGGGTGGAGCCGGTAAGTTCTTGTACTTGGTCTAACCAGCGTTTCGAATTTCTTCTATCTTCCCTTGGACCATAATCTCATCCAGCTTGTCCTGATTTCTAAGCGTTAAATGACCAAAATATTCCTTTTTGTACACGAGCACTACGTCCATTGTATAAAAACTGCTATAAAAAAGCTGTGGAGAGATATATGTTATAGAATCTTAACCAAATTGCGCACATTTTCTTACCCTCCAGATGTCATTTGGGCTATATTATAATAGTAAACATGATTTGCCTTGCATAAGAATCTCTAATGACTCAATGTAGAAAACACCACAAAATGGGGACTCGGCCATTTAGCCAAATTTGTTAAAAAATAGTGTTTGTTCACAAATGTTTACTTTTGTTATTTTTCAATTTACATTTTTCTTGCTTCACTATGGAAATAAAATAGGTTTGCAACATAATTAAAAACCCCTAATATATGTATAGATTAAGCAGAAGAATTGTCAAACAGACAGGTTCAAAATATACATTTCGTCTACATTAGTTGCACAAAGAGAAGGCGGAAATATCTATTAACTAAATTTTCAAAGGTAACAGCATTATCTTACTTGCGTGGAATGTTAAGGTTATGCATTGTATGTTTTTCATTACATAGATTTGTACAGTAATTTTTCCAACGTTTTAATATTTCTTCTATTTCTGATAGGGCATTGCCCGCTTCGGCTTCTATACTCCACGTTTTTGGTGTAAAGCCCTTGTTAACACTCTAATTTTGCGAAATAAGTTTTTACTTTCGTTGGTGTTCTGATGTTTTTCTATCTCTATGCAAATACTGGAAAGATAGTCGTCTGTGTCTTTTCTGCATTGTTTTTGTATTTTTCTGTTCACATCTTAATACCGATTACGCTTTTCTACTGTGTCTATTCCTGTTGTTTCAGTTTTTTTTCTCCATTGTGGCTGCCCATGTTGTACACTTCATACACTGTTTTCTTGGTACTTCAAAATGAGGTCTTTCTTTCCACGCATTCTTAATTATGCTTTCTTTGGTAATCTTTACGTTCCTCCCAAATATCATTCAAACTACTGGATTTATAATCTATACTAAGTTCTTATAATTTTTTGTTGACGTTGATTCTACATTTTGGTATCATTTGACGATTTAATTTCTGACTTTGTTTCGTTACAAGAGTGTTTTTCAGGTGTATTTTTAATTCAGTGGTGAGCAATTGATGGTGCGTGCGACAATCTGCATAATGATAGGTGCTTGTGTTTTGGGCTGTTGATATCCATCTAATATCTATCAGTGCATAATCAATTTGATAACGATATGTACCTCCAGGGGACTTCCATGTATATAGCCTCCTAATATGATGTTGAAATAAAATTTTTAATGTGAAGTATTTATCTTCGATGCAGAATTGTAACAGTTGTTCTTCACTGTTAGTTCTTACACCAATCTCTCTACCCCTTGTGGGCAGCCTATTTTGGCGTGAAGTTTCCTTGGTCCATGATAATTTCTCGTATTGGTAGTGAGTTGATGGTGTTTGCAAGCTGTTTATAGAAGTTGTCTACAGCATCTTTTGGTGATGTAGCTGTATATCTAATACAATAGTAAGAGTGACTGGTTTGGTGATCAGCTTGATTGACATGATTCTTTCATTTATTGGACTGTATCCTAAGAGGGTAGATTTCCACTTTTTAGGTAAGGGTATTGCCACACCATCTTGACTTACAGAGTCATGACCTGAATAGTATAAAGTATTGCCATTAGAAGTTGTAAAGTGGCCAAACCCTTTGAAGTGCCTTACTCGGAACTTCCTTCGCAAGCGGAAGTTTTGGAACTTTTTTTTTAAATATCAAGGGTTAATCAAATTAAATTCTAAGTTGTTCATCCTGTATATGTTATAGATCCTGAAAATGTGTTTTTAAGGTAAAAACTTGAGCTATGTGAAAAATATTACTTTTATTTGACTAATAGCTCTTGAGTTAAAGTAAAAATAGATAGAATTTTATTTTTGAAAGGTGCTCCCATGTATACATTTGACCTACATTTTCTCGGTTTCGTGCCAGGTAGACGTATAATGCATAATATCATCTTTATTCCACAAATATCTTTTGAGTTATACCGCCATCATACAGACGGAATTGAAGAAAACAATTTTTCGTCATCTAGGGACAGTGAAACGCGAAAATTTGAAGAAATATCTGTAGATGACCTTTTGATGATTACAATACTTCATTTGTCTTTCAGGCTTTTAGACGATGAGACATGTTATCTCCATCTGCTGTTGCTTCATTTACCAGTTCTGTAGTTTTACCAATAAGTGGATTACCTGCCCACAAATAAAAACAATCCTCTAATTCCAATAAAGACAGAAATACAATATTTTGGGCTATATCTTAACCAATCGAAGACTTTACGCCATATATCAAACGCCCCGTGATACATCACAAACGAAATGCTCGACAAAGATTTAGAAATTCCTTTTATAGCTGCCGAAATCCAGAGATTTACAAGTATTTATCAGCACAATTTAGTAGGATATCCAAATGAGCTAGTAGAGAACCTCTCTAACAATCCAACAGTTGAAGACTGAAGCGTCAATCGCCGCAGGACTTAGTCAAGGACTAAAATACTATTCTGTTGGGAATCAGCAATGGCTGGATCCCCACTCTTGTCACATTTACTCATATCACATATAAATTAAAAAAAAGTAGCAAAGAGAGAGTAGGACTTGGACCTATTAGAAATTTATTTTATGTGAAATGTGACTGAAATAACTAAATTCTCGACTACTACAAGGCACAGTTAATTCACTTCATCCATAAAACTGTTCTATCCAGGAAAATGTGCTGTTTTAGCACAAAATAGGAATACAATGCACATATAAGCAGACATACCAATAACGTAATCAATATCGAACACAATCAATAGTAATAGGGAAAGTACATATATACTGTTATGATACATAAAGGGCAGTTTTGGATGAAGATAAATGTAAAAATAGAATTTGGAAGATCAATACAATCAACTTAAAAAAGTTTTTAAAAAAATGGCTGTTTAAATGAAAATCATTAATAGAATTTGAATTTGATGTAAATTAAGATGAAAGGTATAGCACTTCAGTATTCTATAGTGGTTTTGAAAGTGATAAGGTATATATATATACATGCTCATACTACAGCTGACAAATATAATTTCTATTAAAATAATATGATGAAGTAGGTAGAACTCAAATAAGTTTAACTTGTAGATGGCATGAATAATTGTAACATAGCATCTAAGGAGATTTTGTTATGATTAGTAGAAAATAACAACTCATGATTTTTCGATTTTTAATAAAAACTTAGAAATTTTACCCTAATTTTTAATATGTAAGTTATTGAAATACATTTAAAAAGGGTTTTAACAAATTTACGAGGTGAAAATAATATAAAATTTTAAGAAGATTATTATAACAGTTACTGAAGAGAATTTGGAAGGTTCTATAACTAGATACAAGCAAGCAGAAGAAGCAAGAAGAAAATAAGATTTGGATGGAATTGGTTTATTTTAAATAATACAATTGATAAGAAATTACATTGGTTGGGAAGTTGTTAATTGCTGGATATGTTGGGGGAGTGCTGAGGACCTGTGGATCTATCAACGGAGGATAGCAGATGAACTACTAGACTCAGGCGATTCTGTTGGTTACTAACAAAAGAGATTGCTAAAGTAGGAGCTAAGGAAGAAGAATATAAATTAGGGATCATCTGTGATAGCAGAAAACTTGCCATGAAGCCCAAGGGCGTAGCCAGGGGTTGTGCTGAAGGTGCTCTAGCACCCCCCGAAATTCTTATCAAATTACGTTTTTAACAATGACTAACAGAGGTTTTCTGTTCCAAGCAATAATAAAACTCACTTTTTTTGTTATTTTGTCTCTTGTTCGTCTTTTTTTATCCTAATGAATTTGAATTTAGTTACTATATGTTACATCCTTATAAACCTTTCCCCCTGGTTCGGCACCCCCCAAAATAAAATCCTGGCTACGTCCTTGATGAATCCGTCAAAACCAGGGAAGCTTTGGAAGGTGACAGTAGCGTTGGTGAAGTAGAATTCCTGCTAGCAGACGGGGGTTTGACAAGTTGACAGCTGTTGTCAGTAAGCAGTGCATCACAGCAGGACTAACTGGGGATCCGGACTGTGGATATCAGGAGGAGTACTGTCTTGGAGGTGACATTGAAGCAGGCAAAGTAAGATCAGTTCAAGGTGGGTTTGTCCTATTGAAGCTATAATAAATATAAGACGATTAAAAAAGTGTAATAAACTATAATCAAATACTTACCGCACAATGTTGAGTCAATAAGAGGTGAATAGAAGTTATATTTGTCATATTTGATTGAAAATATTAGTAGAGCACTGTTTGACGTACAAGGTGACAGTTCACGTTATTAAACAATATAAAGGCATTATTAGAATAAAATTTCAATTAATAAGCAACTAGATAAGAGTCTCAAGGCGCTATCGTTATTAATAAGAAAATATTATTAAATTTCAAACTATATAATTCAAGTTAAAAAAAATGTGAGAGGAGTCACTACAATACATACACCCTTGAGCTGTATAATGTTGATTTTTCCCAATATGTTCTCACAGAAGACCTGCTGACCATTTGGCCAGCACGAGGCTTTAAGCAAGCGACTTTAAAAGTATTAAAAGGAACTGTTAGTGCGTCCTACATCTCTCGGCTGGATGTGGAAACGAGTGTACATCCGGGTTGTGTAACAGCTTGAAATATAACCAAACTAAGTAGCAGTATCGTTGATATTTTTATATAAAATGGTCACAGAGCATCACCCTTTTGCTTTCCCAAAATGAAAATCAAATATTATTCCAGATGTGTTTCAAATATAAATTACTAAAGAGTTTCTCTTTTACTAGAACTATGATATCCTCTTATTAGTTAAAGGGTATTTACTACTTAAGAAAAAAATAAAACTTTAAAGCAACTCTATTTAAGCAGTTCAAATGAGGAAAATTTAATATAATTTTAAATAATTCTTATTTCACTATTTGGTTCACTTTATTTTATGGATGAAATGATTAAACGACGATTTTTGAAACATCAAAAACTACTTTGCCTGGAATATTAATTATAAATAATTTATAATACACTTGTTGCAGCTGGTTAAAGAGTTAATACTTTCAATCTCAGGGTATTTTTAAAAATCTCTATTATACATAGAACGTTTATACTGTCCGAAGGTGTCGCTCTGAATTTCCGCCCAATTTTGCTATAGATCCGGCAACTTTAAACGACGTCGTGCATTTTAGGTTACCTAAATAATTTTTAGTCACTTTAATTCGCGTAGACGCCTGTTCTGTTGAAAAGTTTTCGTAAGCAGTTTTAGTAATTTTGTTTGTCAAGAAC
>CALNHX010004616.1:0-123461 GCA_940337035.1 Agriotes lineatus
ATAAGGGAAAATTAAATTTCCCTTGTTGAATCTTGCAAAGGTAAAAGAAAATTAAACTTACGCATTTATGTTTTGTGAATCGAAATCTTTATTTAAAAATTTAATAAGCTTAATTTTCATTGTGCTCATTGGCTACTCTATTTTAAATTAAATTATGCCTTTTAGATATTCAACATTTAACAAATTTTCGTATTTATTAAGTTTGATTCTGTCTTCAACCAATTTTTGAGTGTCGACGGGAATCAAGTCGATTTTTGAAACGTTTATATGATTTGATTCGGGAATTATTAAACGGCCAATATTTGAAATTTTCAAATTAACAAATTTGCTCGAGGTGCTTTTAGCAGTAAATAACATATGTTCTTGATTTATTAAAACAACAGTCTGAACTTAAGTGCAAAATGTTAGAGCCACATATTGCTTTTCTAAAATTTTGTTTATTACATTTAACGTCCAATATTGCTTCGGAGGGAGAAGATATCAGCCATGTCGCGATATTTTGATTTCTGTTAGATTGAACAAATATAGAGTACATGTTTTATTATTATTAAACGAAAGTAATTGTGTTTCGCACAATGTATTGTTAGGGATTTCAAAATAATTATTTTGATTACAAAATAGGTATCTAGAGTTGAAAGTTTGCAATGACTTATTTCGACAGGAATACTATTTTTAACATTGAATAATAAAGTATTATAGGTAGGAATGATCATACGGAATTGATAGTTTTTAATGAAAATTGGAAATGGTATTAATTGCATCATTTGATAATTGTTGGTTTTGAAAGTAAGGGGTATTTCAAAGATAAATGTAATCCTAGTCGAATACAGGCTTTCACGGCCGTTGTCCATAATGGTAGGTTCTTCCGGGTTATGCCGTGGTCTTCGATTTGAACTTGACGTTTCGCTGCTCATGCTGTCAGCTTCTTTAGAAGTTTTCTAAAGACTGATGTTGGTGCTTTTTGCTCCTGGTTATATACTGAGGAGTCGTTACGGTTGGCTGCTCATGCAGATCTTGATTGTTATTGGGACTTGTCGTTTTTCCGCTTGGTTGCTCACGTGAAACTTGTTTATGGATGGATTGGTTTTTCAGAGCTACCTTCCATGTGTTGCTAAGGCGGTAGCCGTCTTCTCGATTGAAATTGTTTGGATTTTTGATAATTCCTAGGGATTCCCGAATAACAAGAGGGAAGTACTTTTTAGTCCTGGCTAGTATGTTTGCGGAGGCGTAATTTATGCTGTGGCCCCCTGGTCATAAAAGGTGTTCTGCGATGGCTGTTTTTGAATTTTCGTGTTCAGTGGTATCACCTCCAGCTCTGTCCTTATGATGTCATTCCTTATCCGATCAATTCTTCTTCGTCCTGTTATTGTTCTGAGGTATGACAATTCTGCTGCTTGTAAACGACTTTTCTGTTTCGGATTTAAGGCCCAGGTTTCACATCCGTACGTTAGCGTTGGCACATAACACTGCACTGTACACTCTAATTTTCGTCGACCGGTTTACAAAACCCTTGTTCATTGCAAAAAACAATCTATTTGCCGCGTTTACCCTGTTGTTTATATCTGCATCTATCGTTCCATCATCAGATATGTCCGTGAAATGCCATTTTGTCATGTTTCTTACTGTAGGCCCCTTTATTTATTTATTTATTTATTTATTCAACAGACAGGCCAGGCCCAATAACGGGTTGAAAATACAATTTACAATTTAAGACGGTGAACACAGTTACAATACAATACATAATGAAAATAAAGATAATTGTAATTATAACAATTTAGCTCCTCTTAGTAGAAGCAGCATAACATAAATAACAGAATATACATAGTAAATTGCGCAAATATAAACGAATACACATTTAACAAATTGTACAAGAAATTAAAAAATGAAAAAGAAAAACAATTAATCGCTTAGGTATTACACGTCACGATTCAGGACTTGCGTGGCTTGTGTTTTAAAAACTTTTATATTATCATGAAATATATCCGAATTGTGGCAGTGATTTGCAATTCTTGAAATTCTATGGAGGGGTGAATTGAATGCATAATTTGTGCGACAAATAGGTATGTGGAAGGTAGATCTATGTCTATAATTGTAGCAGGGAACTGCTAGCATCAGGCACTGAAGTATCTGGGATGCATCAACCCTGCTGTTGATAACATTATACGTAAACAGAGCAGAGGCAAGATCTCTCCTTTTTTCTAAACTGCAAAAATTAAATTCTTGAAGCATAGATGCATAAGATCTCGCAAGAGGAAAAATTCCGTGTTTTTTATAATATATGAATCTTAGAAATTTCTTTTGCACTTTTTCAATTTCGTTCTTATGAACTTCGTAGCACGGAGACCATATAATTGCGCCGTATTCTAAAATGGGTCGAACATAAGAAGTGTATAACCAAATAAAAGACGATATACGACGAAAATTTGCAGCATTGCGCAAAATGAAACCCAGAGTCTGATAAGCTTTTTTAATGGAATTGTGAACGTGCTGATTAAATGTCAACTTGTTATCGAAGACTACTCCCAAATCTTTAATACTATCATTCCTTGTCAGGTTGCTACCTTTGACATTATAATTATAAAGCAACGGTGTTGGGCTTCGAGAGTATGAAATACAACTACACTTTGCAATATTGAGGTTTAAGTAATTCCTTTCCGACCAATCCACAACACGATTCAGGTCTTCCTGCAATTTTGAAAAGTCATGAAATGAAGAAATTACTTTGTAAATTTTGAAGTCGTCTGCAAAAACTTGGCACTCAGAGTACTTTACACAGTCCGGTAAATCATTAATTAATATAAGGAAAAGAAGAGGCCCTAGATTCGACCCTTGAGGTACTCCTGATGTCGCATTATAGTTATTTGATGTACTGCCGTTATAGACAACATATTGCTTTCGATTCGAGAGATAAGATACCATTAATTTTAAAAATTTGTCAGAAATAGAATACGAATGAAGTTTTTTTAATAATGTATCGTGGTGAACTCTCTCGAATGCTTTAGAAAAGTCAGTATATATGACGTCCAACTGCCCACCACTATACATTGATCCGCTAGCAGTTTGTGTAAAGGATAAAAGGTTTGTGACTGTGGATCGACCAGGAACAAACCCATGCTGGTAAGGAGAAACATAACTTTTTATATAAGACAAGAGGTACTTGTAGATCACACTCTCAAAGATTTTACATGGGCCTGAAAGCAGAGCTATAGGCCTGTAGTTAGCACAGTCATTTTTATTGCCATTCTTGAAAACTGGACAAACTTTAGTGACTTTCCAGCTCTGTGGAACATGATTAGTTTTCAAAATTAAATTAAATATAAGATGAAATGGTTTTATGAAGAATTCTGAGCATGCTTTATACACATAGGCGGGTATTCCATCCGGTCCCACCGAACGCTTTGGAGCTAAGGCCTTAAATCCATCTTCAACATCTTTAATAGTTATACTTGACATATTGAAACAATCGTGATGTATTAAAGGCAGTGCGTGCGAGAACGAAACATTATAGCTTGATGGATTCGGAAGGAATACCGATTTAAAATGTTGGGAGAACGCATTCACAATTTCCTCATTCGTAGTTAGAGTGTTATTTTTATAAACCATATGGTTCTCCACACCGGTATTATGTTTTATTGATTTTAAAAATGACCAAAATGCTTTAGAATCGCTATTAATATTATCTTCCACATTTAATACGTAAGTTCGATAAGCAGTTCTTATTTCAAGTTTAATTTTGGCTCTTAAATAATTGAAAGTTTGACGTAAATAAACATTCTCTCGTTTCTTTAGCGATTTTCTACACCTTTCTTTCTTTTTTATGCTTTTTATTATACTGGTAGTAAACCATGTAGGATAGATAGATTTTTTAAAAGTAGTTTTCGGTACGCACCTGTCCAAAATAGCATAAAACTGGCTGTAGAATGCTTCAGTGGCTTGTTCAACATCATCAGCACTCTCTAGATTCCATTGGACATTACGCAATTCATAATAAAGATCCAGAAAGTTCGCTCGTTTAAAATTGTATTGTCCAATACCTACATTAAAAGGATTCAGCTTGCCAACTCGTACATATTCAATATTAGCCATTAAACAGGGGTGATGCACATCCTCAGGAACCAGCGGAGAATAATGACGATCTACTACAACCTGGTGTTGTGCTAGAACAAGATCAAGTAGTCGGTTATTAGCATTCAAATATTATTATATTGACCCAAACCATGCAAGTCCATGAATTGCTCATGCATTCCCAGCAGCTTATGACTAATACTAAATAAATTGAAATCTCCAAAAACATATACATTTTTTCTCCATTTAAAAAATTGGAATCGAATGTTTCGTAAAATAACTCATATTTGACATCGCAGGCGTCAGGAGGAAAATAAACACAACATATATAAAATAAAACCTCCTCCATGTATATCTTAACCCAAATATCTTCATTTTCGGTCTCATAATTACTCAACCTTAAGCATTTAAATTTAGATTTTACAGCAACCAGGACTCCACCACCCCTAGATTTGCCGGAATTGAGTTTACGGTTTCTACGAAAAACTAGAAATTCATTTGTGAATAATTCGTTATCAAATATAGAGGGGTAGAGCCAAGTTTTCTGTCAATACGACTACGTCGTATTCTGAAAGAGTCAGGGCCAGATTTCGTATTTATGCGTTTCACGTAGTAAGGGGTGAAATGAACCACATTTGTTGGTGCTATAAATGCTATAAAATGCCCTTTTTCGTGATAAATGCTATATTTTGAATAAATGCCATATTTTAATGCTATATTTCAATCAATCAATATAATGTGGCTAATTCACAACAAAAGGGTTACAAATTTCAAAATAGACATGCAGAAGTTTTGGTAAGTGCCAGGTACTAAGGTCGATGACCCGGGGCGGGAGTGACCGCTCGTCGCTCGCCTCAACGCTCAGGTGAGTATCCCGTTACGTCCACTCGTCAACAACAACCCCACGTTCTCCCCCTTCCATTCAATGCACTTCGGATACCTACGTTCCACTTATTTGCCTTGTGCCCGTCGTTTTTATCAGATTACTTTGTCTTTTGTATTTATGTTGTGGGATTTTTAATATTACTGGTGAAATTTTTTCTAAAATTTCAACTTTTTGAAATAAATACTGCAACGTTTATTTATTTATGACAGTTTTTGACAAAACTTATTTATATCACAGTGACCAGAGTTAATTAATTTATTTAAATATTATGTTGGCAACCTAAGGGATTAGAGCAGGAGCGGATTGTTGCTCGAAATGGGTCGCATGACATTGCCCCCTCCTTAAGAGATAGTTCCCCCTGGAACTTTTACGGAACTGGAACGGAATGGTTGTATTTGCAACTGAATCCTCTTCTACAATTTCCAGTTGCATGGAAGTAACAAGGGACGGTACTTGCTGTAACCTGGACAGCAGGGCGAATAGCTGCAGACCAGTATTTGGACTTCGGTATCTTGGAAGATTACTTCCACCATGTTTCGAACGATTCTCCAATCCAGCTGGTTGCACTCTATCTTTGACATGGCTAGTTTCTGCACGTTGGACTCAAATACGTGCTCCCTCAAATTAAGTAATGCTTCCCATACATCATGATAAGTGGATTGATCGTAGAAAGTATTCTTTGTAACCAGATAGAAAAGGTAACGTGATCCATCTTGAAGTTTCAAGACGAGTTTGGACCGCCAACCATTCCATCATTCTTTCTGGAGCTGATGGGTAGGAAAATCGTACCAACCGGGCAATATCCCGAAGGGTCTCGTCTCGCTTCTGTTTGCGATTCTTTAACTGTGATTGGCACACATGCTCCAAGTGTTCGTGGCCCTATCGCATGGTTAATCTTTTTTTAAGTTGTTCAAAGTCATCCGTCGCTTCAACAGGTATGGTCTGAAGAATATCCAAAGCATCTGCTCGAAGGGCGATGGTCAGATTTACTGCTTTTTCTCTCTCAGACCATTCGTTCGCTCTTGCAGCTGTTTCGAACTGTTTTAGGTAATTGGTCCATAACATCTTTCCGTCGAAGGTTGGGGCTTTAATACGAGCAGAACTTCCAATTTCTTACAATTTTGATTTTGACTCCACCTTAGAGCACTTTATTTCATCGTCCTTCATTTCTTCTGTATTTTCCACAACTTGTCTTTCTGTTTTCTCCCTTTCCTCTATTTCTTCTCCATCTCTTTTATTTTCTCCCCAACAGAAGACATCTTATTTTCCACAGAAGAAATATCAGAAGTCATTCAGTTTTCATACAAGACATATCTGAAGCTACCTTACTTTCTAAAGCAGAAATTTCAGTTTTCATAGAAAACATTTTATTTTCCAAATCGGAGGAAATTTCGTTTTTCATAGAAGTCATATCAGAAGAGATTTTTTTTTTCTAAAGACAAAATATCGGAAGAGATTGCAGAAATTATAGCAGTAGACGTACCATCCGTAATAGAAACGTTTCGGGATCCAAACCCTCACTTTCTATTGCTTGTCTAAGTCGAGCTGCCAACTCTGGTTTCTTTCCTGTTGTTTCCAGTTCACGATCTTCTAATTCCCGTCGTAATTCGGTAGACATTTTTACACACTATTTATTTAAAGTATCCGACTTCTGACACCAATGTAACGTTTATTTATTTATGACAGTTTTTGACAAAACTTATTTATATCACAGTGACCAGAGTTAATTAATTTATTTAAATATTATCTTGGCAACCTAAGGGATTAGAGCAGGAGAGGATTGTTGCTCGAAATGGGTCGCATGACAATACTTACCATTTTTTATGCTTTATTTTGAAATAAGTGCCATTTTATATGCCACATTTTGAAAAAATAAATGCCATTTTGCTATGCTATATTTTGAAAAAATATGGGAATATTTTGACGGACTCTAGATATTACAGACCCTAAGTACTTGAACTCCTCACTTGCTCCAATCTGTAGCTATCCAGCTGTAATATCAATTTTTGTTTTTCTTTAGATATTATCATCCCTTTACTCTTTTTTACTTCCTTTTACAATAAAGGAAGTATTGGATTCACCCCAAAAATCCGAAATTGACTTTTCAACAAATCTTCATGTTCTAGCGTCCCCTGTCTGTCTGTATGTGTCTGTCTGTCTGTGAACAGAACATCTCAAAAACTAAAAGAGGTATGGCGTTGAAACTTTATATATAAGTTTTGTGTACTATGTAGATGCGACAGCAAGCTTTTGAAGAAAATCGCATAACCGAAAGTAGGTTTACTCTTGTGATTTTTCAGTTTTTTCGATTTTTTCAAAAACGGCTTTAACGATTTTTTTCAAACTTCACATTTTTACTACATTTTGAATGTGTATTGATATAAGGTAGGTGATTTTCCAGTTGAATACTTCTAAAATGGGTTTCTTTTTTTTCTATTTTTTTTTATTAACTCCTATTTTAAATAGAACACCCGGTATATTATTACATTTTTGAATTCAGCTTAAAATTCTAGAGAAAATTTCTCTCTTCAACTAACGCTCTATTTTGTACCGTTTTTGCAGAATTTGTAATTTTTGAAAATGTTTGACAAATGCTTAAAACTTTAAAATCACTGTAAAAGGAAGTTGTGTGCGTGTATCACACCAGATTTTTACATATATCTTTAAGTTTCTATTTGAAAGAATTATGGTTATTAGCAAGGAATACTAAGTCATCTGCAAAAGCTAATTCCGATGTGCTATTTTGTTGTAGTCGATAATATCCCCAGTTTAGTCCAGCTCTTCCCATATACTTCAGTGCTTCGGGCGGTATACCATCGTGGCCTGCCGCTTTTCCTAGCTTCATCTTTGCTATTGCCTTAAACATTTCTTCCTCTGTTATCCCGTCTTCTTTTTCTTGTGCTTGCGTCCCCTTTATTGGTATCTGTAGGAGTACTGTCACCTGCTTTCCCATTTAAGTCTAACAGATCTTTGAAATATTCTCCCTATCTTCTTATAACGGTTTCCTTATCCGTGATCGTTTTTCGTTTCTGTCATAAATACCTGACAGTGACTTTTGCTTTTCACTTCGTAAATGTTTTAAAACTCGCAAGAATAGCTTCTGATTTGTATTGTAACTTCTTTCTAGTTTGTGCCCGAACTCTTCCCAATCTTTCCTTTTAGCCTCCAACACTTTCTTTTTTACTATATCTCTCTGTTTCTTGTAATTCTTATAATCCTCTTGCTTCCTTGAATTTAAATATCGTCTCCATCTCTTTTTCTTTTCACTAACTTCTTTCCTGATTCCCTATGTCCACCATGCAGTTTGCCTCCTATTTGTTTTTTTCTTTAATTTTTCCACAGCACTCCTCCATTGCTTCAACTATTACATTCTTGAATCTAGTCCACATATTCTCTAACTCCTGTTGGTCTTCACAATTTTTCATATTATTCATTTTTTTATTTATACATGTTCTAAATTTCTTCTGTATTTCTTCATCTCTCAACATTTGCACTTTAATTTTAAGTTTTTCTTCTGCTTTGTTATTTTTCTGTTGCTGTTTTTTCTTTTGCACTAACATTGTGGCCGTTATCAGGTAATGATCGCTTCCTACTTCGGCCCCTCTTTTTACCCTTATATCTTTAAATAGATGCTTATTTGTGTCGTGTGTTATAATGTAATCTATTATCGACTTTTCGTTTCTAGAGGGCATCTCTCTTGTAATTTTATGAATAGTTTTGTGTTGGTATTTTGTGTTTAGTATTACTAAGTTGTTTTGTATACATTAATCTAGTAGTTTTTCTCCACTGCTATTTAAGATGTATTCGCCAAAATGAACCAATGGCTTTCCCGTATTTGCTGCTATTATTTTCTACCCTTGCGTTGAAGTCACCTAGTATTATTACTACCTCCCCATCCACCTCTTCGGTTAGTAGCTGCAGCTGTTCATAAAAATGGTCCTTGATCATTTTGTTCTCATTGTCGTTGTGACCGTATACAATGACTACATCTACTTCCCCAAGTTCGGTTCTTTTGAGCTTAATTTTTATTAGTCTTTCATTTACACAATCCCGTTTAATAATTTTATCTTCCCAATCCTTTCTTATAAAGCAAGCTACTCCTGCTTCCGCATACCTCTTTTTCTCCACACCACTAAATATCAACACATGCCAATCATCTAGCCTCTAGCCTGACACATCCCTTTTCTTTCTTTTTAGTCTCCGTTAAACCTAATATTCGCAAATTATGACTATCGAACTCTTCAAGCAACTCTTTTTCTCTTCCTGTCATACTTTTAACATTCCACGTGCCTATTATAATTGTATTACCTTTGCTATCTTAACCATATACTGCGATGGATAGCTCTGTATAATTAAATTAAATATTAAATTGTTAGAGCCTCCACACAATATTTTGAATGGAATAAAATTAATTCTCAGGCTGATTAAAAAGTAACTTGTATTTACTTTACTTGTCAAAATAAATGGTTATATGCCCGTTTCTATATTTTATCTACCGACAAATAATGATAAATAAACGCTAGCTCTTAAGTAAAGCAATCACTCTAACTCAGTTGGGTTCCTGGTTGTTTGGGTAATTTTACAAATTATTTGAGTAGGGTTCTGTTTGCCACTTTAGTTCCAATACGCATAAGCAAAATATTTGAAAGTAGATAAAATATTACACAAAATGGATTCCGTATGCAAGATTGTGTGGTTGACGTTTTAAAATCGCGAAATTATCAAAGTTCGTACAGGTATTTATTTGAATTTTCGCGCTTTGGCGGCATTAATTATCTTCTGTTTCAGGCAATTAATTGTTTATGACGTTAGAAGAGACGCTGCCGGCGGAAATTAGCAATTGTTTTTCGGCCGCATCCGGTTTCACCTTCACATAACCTCAAATAATGAATCCGCTTGTTTTGCGAGCTGCACCTCTTCTATATCCGCGGAAATGCTTGGATCTTCTTTAGTAATGTCTCCTTTATCAGGCACGTAATTTTCCCAGGCCTAACGTTGATCATTTTAGCCAAATGTGGGTACCTGATACTTCGCCGAACTTCTCGTCTCGCTGGAGTAACGCCGTTGAAATTCTGAAGCTGCTACAGACCCCCTCGTAGTGAAACCTCCTGGAGACGTAGCTACAGAGCTGCTCTACGCCCTGGAATCTTCCCCTCTAGGCTGCGATGATTTCCTTGGCTACGCGCAGAGATCGAAAATTTGAGCTGAACGGCTGCTAACTTCTCGGAAAGGGCCCCCTCGTGAACTTTATAATTTTTGAGTGCGGAGACACTCACAAACGATACCACACCAACTGGGATCTGCACTAATTAAAACGGTATACTTTTTATGTTGAAAAATGCTCATTTATTATGCAAAAATAGGATTTAAAGTGGAGCACAATTTACATTGTCATTTCTTATAATTTATTCTTTTGTTCTCCTTTTTAATCCGTTATAAACAAAAGCTAATCTAATATTAATATAAACTGAAATTAACCAAGTTCAAATCAATTACATCTTAAAATAAAACTATTATATTTACAAATTTCTTGTATCTAAAATATTGTCTACATTTTTAATTATTAAAATGTTTCTTGGCGCCACCACACGTGTTATTAATTGCTTTTCTCTGTTCACACGCGTAATTCCACTGATTACTTTATTTAGAGTACACTTCCTGCACAGTTGTTTTTCGATGTCCATCTGTTTGCTTTTCACTCGTATTTTCTCCCGTCATGCTGTTTGCTTTTCCCCTTGCTTTATAATGTCTTATCTGCTTCTCACAATTGCTATTTATGCCTTTTTGCCTGCCTTCTAATTGCTCTTTGCAAAGTATAATTAGTTTATTCTGGCTTATACCTTTTTTAGAACCGTACTGTTTGAGGCTTTCGCGGTTACTCGAATTATTATCCTTAGCATAGAATTTCGGCTTAGACCGCGTAGTATTTGTATATGAACACCCAGCATTTTCTGGCTTAATGTGCCTTGCACCTTGTGGAGTCGAGGAAAAACCCGCGCGATGGCCATGCTCTTTGGTGGCTCGTGTTGTTTGAGTATCTTGAGAACGAGGATACTTAGGCAGATTTGGCCGTTTTGCTGTTTGTGCATCCATATCCACTAACGTTTCGCAAGACCTTGCAGCTTGCATCATCAGTGTGCGACTTTCACACATTCTCAATTTTGGGTAGTTGTAGATAATAGTTATTTACTATACAAGTGGGATAACAGCATCATTAATATACGTGTGTGTAAGTTACAAACGAGTGCCTAGCACGAGTTATGTAAGCACACAAGTATATTAATGATGCATTATCACACATGTATTGTACAAAATTTTATCTACGACTGCCTAAAATTGAGAAAAGTGCATTAAGAGAAATGTCAGATCTGTCATTTTCAAAAATATTTTAGTAGGCAAATGTCATTATATCATTCATTTGACACTATTTCAGTTACGTAATGAAGTCATTACACAACTCAGTTGCGTAATGAAACCATTACATAACTGAGTGGTGTAATGAGCTTCATTACGTAACTGAAATAGTGTCAAATGAGTGACGTAATGAGTTACTTATCCCACTGGAGTAGATAAAAGTATAATACATGTGTGATAATGCATCATTAATATACTTGTGTGCTTACATAACTCGTCTAACGCGCTCCTTTGTTACTTACATACGCCCTGCAACCTGCAATATTACCACACTAGCGTACAAGACAAAGGAATCTACTGCATAAAACTTCGAGGGACTCACCAAAGGTTATAAACGACCTATATTTACATTGAACGCCCAATTTTTAGCACCATTATTGTGTTTGCATTAGGTATTAGTTATTGTTTTGTGCATTAGGTATTGTCCTGTGGTGTTTGCTAAGCGATCTCTCGAATGAATTACACATTTGAACTTCATACTTCAAGGTTAAATTCCAAGTAAGTAAAAGAAGTAGCTGCAGTTGTCTGATATTTGCTATATAATTTTAAATAAAAATAAGCGACTTAACCTAATCCAATTTTATATTGATTTTTTACAGTTAATGTACTTGATACATTGAAACTCTTCGTATTTATTATAACAATGGATGTGAAGCATGAATTAGTTGAATATAGTTGGTGCAATCCAACGACCAGTGGAGTCGTTGAAAATGAAGCAGTTAGAAACTTACTTGCACAAGATATCAAAGGCACTTTCGACAACACAACTTATCAGATGATGACAATTAAACAGGAGGCACTAGATATAAAAAATGAGTTAGATGTTACGTGTTCTACAAAATACGAAAGCCTTGTAGAAAAATCATTTACGTTTTGCAAAATCTGTGAATATAAAACGGAAGAAAGAAGTAACTTTTTGGAACATATGAAAACTCATACAGAAGAAAGACCATATGCATGTTCTGTTTGTGATTACAGAGCAAAAAACAAAAACAGATTAGTTGAACATACAAAGATGCACACAGGAGAAAAACCGTATGAATGTTCTGTTTGTGAATATAAAGCAAGAAACAAAAATAGATTAGTTGAACATATGAGGACACATACAGGAGAGAAGCCGTATGCATGTGCCGTTTGTGAATATAGAGCAAGAAAGAAAAATAGATTAGTTGAACATATGAGTATGCATACAGGGGAAAAACCATATGAATGTCGTGTTTGTGAATATAGAACTATACAAAAAAGCACATTAGTTAAACATATGAAGAGGCATGCAGGAGAAAAACCTTATGCTTGTTCTATTTGTGAGTATAAAGTAGTCGATAAGAATACATTAGTTGCACATATGAGGACGCATACAGGCGAAAAACCATATGCGTGTTCCGTTTGTGAATACAGAGCAAGAAACAAAAGTAGAGTAGTTGAACATATGAGGTTGCATACAGGCGAAAAACCCTACGCATGTTCTATTTGTGATTATAAATCATCTCACGGAAGTAATTTAATTAATCATGTGAAGACTCATACGAGTGAAAAACCATATGCATGTTCAGTTTGCGAATATAGAACAAGAGACAAGTGCACTTTAGTTGAACATATGAGGACGCATACAGGAGAAAAGCCCAATTCTTGTTCTATTTGCGAGTATAAAACAACCCAGAGGAGTAATTTGGTGAGACATATGAAAACTCATACGGGAGAAAAACCTTTTGCCTGCTCAATTTGTAAGTATAAGGCTACACGAAAAGGTAACTTCGTTGCACATATGAAGAAACACACAGAAGGTTAGACATATCGTGACAAATAGAAGAGGGAAATTCTACCTGTTTAATCTACCACTGATGAATTTGCACAAAGTAATTATAAAATGTAATACCACCATATGAATGATAACTGATGTGTAGTTTCTTATTGTCACTTGTACAATTACTGATGTGGAGCTCCTTATAATATAGCAAATTGCCTAAACTATGGATATTAACTTCACTTGCGTACATAAACGTGAGCTACAAAATTTTGAAATATTTCCTAATTTCATATTGGCCATTACAGAACCATATGTAACCACCCATTTTGTATTATTAAAATGTATAAATGCAATATGCAGTTTAAATAAAAGAAATGTCTGTTAGAACAAGCGTATTTATTTGGTAATATATTACACCACAAAACGTGATTACAACAAATGAACTAGTTTGTTACGATTAAACGAGATTACGACAATAATAAAGAGCAGGACCTTAGATCGACAATGATTTGGTAATTACAAGTACCGCTTGCCTGGAGAGTGACGTGATTACTATAACAAAGGGTGCCAGCTGACTCGTCGGGAGGGTCGGTCGTAGGATTTTTCAATAATCAGTACACCGGGCAAGGGTCTTATCACTTAAAAAGGGGTTAAATGCCTTAAGCGCCACCATTTTTGAATCGGTAAAACAGACACTTATAAGACGGAAAAGAAGCGATCCCCAGGTGTGACAGCTGCTGCAGCGGCATCCATCCAACTGAATGAAACTTACCTTTGGTCGTTTGTTACTGCTAGAATGTTTTACACACAAATTCAAAGAGAGGTCGCATGCAACTACCATCAGATTAAAATAAAAACAGTGGTTAATTTAATCTATTGAAGTCAAAATGCCAAAATTATGCATTCATAATGATCACATCTGACGTAATTAATGAAACATAATCTCTACATGACGTCATGGGGTTCTCACAAGCTGCTAATTCTCTAAATTCGTTAAATCTAACGGGATACTAATTTGGGGGACTAAAATTTATTTTTGTCCCCCAAAAATAAATTTTAGTCCCCAAAACCCTGACGCCAAGGTAGTTGAAAATTGCCAGGCGACGTCAAAAACAATCACGTGACCGCACCTATTGGTTGAAACAAAACATCCGACTTAATGGGTAACGCTGATTGGCGGAAGCCCTGCAGGGTACTAAAGTGGCGTGATACAGTTTTCGATGCTGGGAAAAAATGTTTTTTTTACTATAACTCGAAAAATAAGCGTTTTTCGAAGATATTAATCATATACGAACTGAGCCCGTTTCCAGTTGCTCTATTTGATGAACAGAACGGTGATCTTATTAGGAAAGTGACATAGTCGTCACTGAACAGGGCTTTACGAGCAGAATCTGATACATCTATATTGGACGACTTTCCACAATACGTGGTTGATGGAGGTTTCCTTCTGCACAGAGTTGTGTGGCCACAAAACAAGACATTCAGACAAATTTGTGACAATTACATTGAATATGTCCAGAAAAAATATGACATTTGCAGTAGTTGTCTTCGACGGATGTATTATCAATTTATTTTTCCTTACTTCCTTTTCTAGTTTACTTATACTTTCTTCTTGCTCTGTTATCTGTTTTTTCATTTGTGCGTTTTCTTCTTTTAGTTTTTCCTTTCCCATACTAAGCTTTTCCATTTCTGCTTTTAATGTATCAAACTTTTGTTCTATGCACTCTTCTCGTTCATTTATTTCATTCAACTACTTCATAATTTGATTTAATTTTCCTTCCATTGCTGTATTTTTGTAATACTCAATACAGAAACAGATTTGTATGTATGCAACCTCGATATCTTCACTTTGTATAATGTGTTGCCTATCTTATATTTGTCGTGGTGGTTTTTATTCTTTGAGAATTTGCCTTATTTATCTTATCAATACTCGTGCATGCAATTCCCAACTTTATTGTTAAACTTTCTAACCTCAATGGTTTCAGTTAATATTAAATTTACTCACAGCTCTTTGGTTTTAGCAGCTCAACTTCATGTACACAATCTTCTGTATGTGTATAATATTTGATATGGTCCAATTTGGGCTTTTATATCGGAGTAATTCTTTGACGCACACCACTTTGACAATAATTTCATTTAGCTTAACGTTGTGAGACTAAAGTAATTACCGTCATTGAGTCAGATTTGGTTGTTTACCATCAAGATTTATTGTTTGAAAGTAATTTAATTGTGTAAACTAAAGTTGTTGCCGTTTTTGATGCAGTGAGATTGTTTGTTATCAAGTTTACCGCCTGTGTTTAGATTAAACGCTGCGCATTTAACAATTTACCTCTATTGAGTATTTCTTTTAATGTTCATTGTCACCTACTACATAATTTTTCTAGGTTAATATAGTTCATTTTTAATTAGTTGTGCTCTTCTTTAGTAGATTTATGATGTTTGCAGGTGTATTTTGTGTAAGGGATTCAGCCAGCTGTAAACAAATGCGAGTAAGACAAGTTCAGCACAGCCGTTCGTTGTCGCTCAAGCACTGCCAAGGTTGAATCAGAAAGGTCGGGTCATTGCTTTCACTTTCTCAATGAGCACACCTGTGTCTTTCCCGATTTAGTAAGTAAAGTGGTGGCATGGTTTCTGGCATATAACATTTTTATTTCGCTTATCGAATCGTAGCCCTAATTAAGGTCGTAAAAAAACCCCCTTCTCCTCTGAATGAACCGGCAACCTTTTTTTACAGCATATCGTAACGTAATTGGGGCAATTGAACCGAGAATTTCCCGATTTTGTGTCGTTTCATGTCATAACGTCAGTTTCGTCTTGTAGCAAGTCTCCAGTCTGCCGTCAACACAAAAATTTAACTTGCAGTGCAATATACAGTTCTTATACCATAATAAATTGTATTTGCAATTGCAAATCTAAAGGAGATTTTTTTTTAAATTTAAACGAAAGTAGGTTTTTCCCGGCCATTTCGCTTATATCTATAGTAAAGCATTACGAGCCTAGTAGGCCCATGGCTTTAATTACGATCTCTTTCCATAGTTTCTTGTTTGTAGCCTTTCCCTTCCAATTGATCACATTCAGTTTCTTAATATCCTCCTCGACTTCCTTTCTCCATCTGTCTCTTGGCCGTCCTCTTCTCTTTTTTCCTCCCATATTGCTATTCAGTAATTTCTTCTGCGTCCTGCTCTCTGGCATTCTCCAAACGTGTCCCATCCACCGTATCCTTTGTGCTTTTATGACTCCTGTTATGTTTGCATCATTGTACAGCTGTTTAATTTCCAAGTTTGTTCTTTCCCATCCTCCCTGTATTTCTTTACCTCCAAATATCTTCCTAAGCACTTTTCTTTCCCATATTTCTAATGTTTGTATATCTGATTGCCTCAATATCCATGTCTCACTCGCGAACGTTACTATTGGCCGAACCACCGACTTATACACACGAGTTTTTAGCGCTCTTGATATATGCTTACTTCTAAGTATGTTATTAAGTGCATACATGCACTTATTTCCACTCATGAGTCTTGCTCGAATCTCTTCTGTAGTTCCTGGATTATTTGAGACTGTTACCCTTAAATATTTGAAAGTCGCTACTTCATCGAAGGTGTATGTTTTTCCCTCCTGCGTTATTACAGTAAACTTATTTCCCTCAACGAACTGTCTGTCTGACCAGTTCATGAACTTTGTTTTTTCCTCGTTTATTTCTAACCCTACTTTTTGGGCCGCCTTTTCCAGCTTCTGTACAATTACTCTCAGTTCCCCTTTTGTTCTTGTCACTAAGGCGATGTCGTCCGCGTATGCGAGGCATTGATGTTTTTTATGGTATAACAGGCCAGTTCTATTAATGTTTGCATCTCTCATAACCTTATCTAATACGATGTTAAATAGTATTGAGGACAGCGGGTCTCCTTGACGTAACCCGTCTTTCACTTGGAAACTGTCTGATATTTTTCCCTTAACTTTGATACTGCTTTCTGTGTGCTTTAAGGTTAGTTGTACCATCTTTACTAACTTCCTACTGATTCCTGTTTCTAACATAGCTCTGTATAGCTCCTTTCTCTTCACCCTATCGTAGGCTTGTTTAAAGTCAATAAATAACACATTAGTTTCTATTTGGTGTTCATAGTTCTCTGCCTGTAACTCCTTTAACACAAACACCTGGTCCACCAGGTTATTAACCTTTAAAAATTGAAGCTCTTTGACTTGTCCAACAAAGGTAGGTAGGTAATTTCCCGATTTATTTAAACACTTTCGCTGAGGTTATAAATAAGTCCTTCGTGCTTATTTGTCTTAGCCTCTCTCTTAGTACACACAATTGTTTGCGTGCCAGTGCTATATCGTTAGTGAAAGCTGTGGAAAGGCAGTCTATTTCGAGGATTGTTTAGGAAGTAATGAAACAGCAATTCGGGACTGGCTCGTTTATTCAAAATCTAGCGATTCTGTATTTTGTTTTTGCTTTAAGCTATTCAATAGCTCCGTGAATGCCTTTAATGATAAAATAGGTTACAACGACTGGCGTCATTTATCTAGAAATATTTAAAAACATAAAAAAGAGTGACACGTTTTCATAGTGTGAGGCAGTGTGTTAGCTTTTTACTTACCTTTAGGTCGGCGTGCTATATTTTTAACTCAACAATTGATCACCATAAAAGTGTACTTGAGGCCCGTCTCTAGCAACAGTGAAGACGTCGCGAATTCTTTGATTAAGATGTTAAAGGGAGCGCCAACAAGTTATACTCAGGTACACTGATATAGGTCAAGAAACTTGTAACTTCATTTTATATCTAATGAAACAATTATCGAACTCAATGATTGAAATTAAAATGAAAGAGAGTAATACCTTTAACTAGCTTTATTGTTACTCAAACGTTGATCATTATTCAATTAGGCTCTACTATTTGAAAGGGGTACCCCACTTAACTTAAACCACTAATATTTTTTAATGTTTACACAGCGTTTTTATATGCAAAATATCATCAGAAATCACTTATCTATTCGTGGTTACACTTGCAGACGTTTAATGCCTCCAATGACTCCTATTACATGTCAGCTTGACAGCCCCAAACCGTCAGCTGTCACATGCAGCAAGTAGGCCCCAAAACTGCCTGATGACTCTCAGCAGACTAAACTTTCTGTAGGTTTTCCCGCCCAATACTAGTTGCTATAATTCGAATTTCAAGATAAAATGAGGCAGACGCCAAAATTACTATACGTACCCTGTTAACAGGCAATAACTATACAAACGTTAATTCGTGGTTTCCTAAATCGCTTCTAAGCTCGAATCTATATTCGTCGGAAAAGTGATTCTCGCTTCTAAAATCTCCTACCAAGACGGTTGGCCAGTAATATTCCCTACTATAACCAAACCATTTAAAATGGCGAGATTATCACCAAATAACCCACGAAACTTCTTGCACGTTCAAATGCTGTCACACGTTTTTTTTTTCCAAAAACAAAAACCGTTGTTTATTTTCCCCCTTTAGTAACGACCATTGTCAATCTGATATTAATTTTTATGAGCTTTTATCGCATTAATCCCACTTGTCTTTTATTCTCTAATTATATAACGTAAACTACTAGTATAGTGCCAAAATGCTTTTAGCACGTAACAAGTGTGTAGGCTTAAAACAATATAGAGAAAGGAACAAGCGTAGATTCTATAAAGTACGCCCAAATTGATCATGAAAAGAGGTGGATGGCGGTTATTGAAAGAAATATACGTCATTCAGTATTTAGCCAGACAAAATTTAACTTTTAAAGGAAGTACGGAAAAGTTGTTTCAAACCGATATCGGAATTTTTTTAAATTAGTAGAAAGTATTTTAAAATTTGATAATGTTATAGCAGAGCACATAAATTGAAAACGCCCAACACCGCAATATGCCTCATAACATTCAAAATACACTAATCACAGTAATAGGCGAAAATATAAAACAAACTATAGTTGACAACCTAAAACTAGAGTACCTATATAACTCTACCTAAAACGTTCTAAATATTATTTTATTATTTTAGATTGTACACCAAACAGCAGTCATGAGGAACAAATTGCAGTAGTTTTTAGATTCGTTTATTTGAACCCCTCGCTAAAACATGTTGAGATAAGGCAGCATTTTCTTGGATTTTGTTCTATTACTAACATGACAGGCCAGGGATTATCTACGTTTTTATTGAATTTTAAAAAAAACCTAAATATTAATGACATTTGCGACCAGGCTATGACAATGGTGCTATATGAAAGGCAAAAGAATTGTCTTACAAAAGAAAATGTTGAATATCAATCCTAAAGCATTGTATGTAACATGTGCAGCACATAGTCTTAATTTAGTTGTAAATGATGCTGCAAAAAGATCGTTGGAAGTCACCAATTTTTTTGCCATTGTCCAAGAAATATATGTATTCTTTTTGGCGTCAACGTCCAGCTCTACATCTTCAGTAGACTTTTTGAAATATTTGTTTAAAAATAACCTAATTAGCATATCCCCAAATATAGGTATAGATTGCTTTACGCATTTATTTAACATTACCTTCACTGTTGCTGAGGATGAAAGATCATTTTCAAAGTTAAAAATTTAAAAAAATATTTAAGATCAAGTATGACACAATAAAGGCTATCAAATCTAGCTAAAGTACGTTTTTTTCCTATAAACATTTTGAAGGTCAAAGAATTTAGGGTTTATGTTGGCATTACTTGGATTTCTTAAAAAAAATATGTTGGTAAAATTTGTTTTAGCAACTTTTTAGAACTAAAAATTGGTGGGAAATTTAAAATCTGGCATAAAGGAATTTTGTTTTTTAGCTAATATTTCATAAACTTCTTCTGGCATATTTGGCTGCAGATCCAACAGTTCCTCTACACGCGTCAGAATTGTTTTTTTACATTTAATTTTAAAAGATTCCGTTATTTACGCGTATTTATTTTCAAAAGAAAAAAGCTGACAATTTAATTTTAAATGTCAAATTGACACAAGTCGTTTACAGAAAAACCTGACGAAAATAAATTTTCTAATAATTTTAAAAAAGCAGTTTTGCCAATTTTATCTTGACCTTGAAAATTTTGATAGGAAAAAAACGTACTTTATAAGTATTGAAAACAACATTAACATAGATATAAATTACATTGTGAAAGAATTTGAAATAAGAAAATTAAGAAAAGTTGAGTTTGATTGTTGAAAAATATTATATATCACTTTTAATAGGTATTGTATTTGATATTTTAATATTATATGATTGTGAGATTAGTAATACATAAAAGTGTTTGGTTTATATTAGGAATGGTTCTTTATTTAGCTCCACTCAACTCACATCACATACCTTTCCTAACCACATATTCCACAACCCAGAGAGAGTGGCACTGGAAATTTTGCACCTCGGCGGCAGGTAAGCTGTAGACGCCCGTGGATATAGTATTATCCTTTAATACGAGTTGAGATATGTTATCACTTTCATCATCCCAGAAATAACATGTAGTTGATCAACCCTTAGCCTTAGGCAGACATGCAACCCTACACTACTAGGTTATGTTCATATTCATTTAAATAATGCACAATTCTATTTCAGCATTAAATTTGAAGATATCTTACTGAAGTTGTTAAACCTTGAAAAAGAATTGCATCAGACACTGTTAATTAATTTTTCAACAAATCTAATCATAACACTGTGTACCTACTTCTGTAAAGGTCAAAGTATGTTGTTCATTTTGCACTTAGTCATTTATAAAGGTAAACACAAATTCTGGTTAACATCTTTGTCCTAATGAGGACCTGATCGAACCAGCTCAGTTGAACGTTGACTTAGAATTATTTAGAATGTAAACGATAAGTAAGTTTGTGTCTGTAATAATACATATTTATATACCTACTGCCAGATGATATCACATTTTTTATTGTTTCTAGAAACTCAATATGTAACAAAATTTTACTTATTCGCAAAACTTTATCATACCTCCTCTAATCTGTTCACAATTGCGTTACCCTCATCAGTTTCAGAGATTGGCTGTGTATTTTTTTATAGGTCCTTAAAGGTGAAAAAATTAACAAAAAAACTCATAATAATTATCCTAAACTACTGTAATGTGTTTCAAACATATAAACATATAAACTTTTTACAAGTTTTATAAAATATCCGGTTCTCTTCTTGTTCTTGGAACTACAAGAGTAGGTAGCATTTTTTTTATCCTTACTAGTGGTACTGTGTTCTCTCTCGTACGCTATGCTACATAGGTACTTCTTGTAATCAATGCTTAATTGTTTTTGGAAGATTTAGCAAAATAACGTATGCTTACAGCTGTGATTTTGAAGGATATAGATTCAAACATAAGCTTCACCTCCCCTATTAACCAAGACATACTGTAAGGTGCCATCTCGTTTTTAAGCAAAACAATGTATATGTATTTATCTTTGTCTTAATTGCACTGCCAACCCTGAAGCAAAGGCGCCAAAATTTACATTGTCAAGACGTTATATGTCATACCGACATCACGGCAGCTTATATCTATAATATAATTTTCCTTAATGTGTGTTTGTCTGTGTGTCTGTGGCACAAAATAAAATCTCTCGTTCCGGCTTCACAGATGTTTATATTTGTTTAGGTTTTTTTTTTCTTATCTTAGTGCTTGGCTCGGAGCTTGACCTTTCGCGTATCCTATTTCACGTGCGCGTAGCGCGCAATTTGCTTGTTTTCAATTAACTTAAAAATAATCGGCACACCTTACGTATTGTAGAAAGTTTCTATAGGATCTCTCAAGTTTTTCTGTATTGGTTTTTATAAAAATTTTCATTTAAAGGTTGTTTTGTCACACATTTGCATTGATTAATAAAAATGGTGGAGCGTATTTTTTTTAATCAACATCGGCGATGGTCACACACAATTCGCTTCGCCACAATGACTACAATTGCAAGAGTTCTTGTTTTTTGTTTTTTTTGTTCTAGGATCTAGACGAATGTACTTCCTCGCAATGTAGCAACTTCATGTAACAAACTTAAAATGCGCACTGTTTTTTATTCCACAAAAATGCTTACGGCTAGTATTTAGTAACTTTAAAATCGTCGTTCGCCACATCTAGGGATTTTTGAAAACGCCTAAATATAGGCAACAAACTGAACGGCTATTGCCTCTAGCAATGGCCTGTTGTAGATTTGACCAGTGGAGATCGTTAAGCCTATAATGACAAGTTAATCTGACAGCGTACCTCATTACGAAAAGTTCGGTAATAAAACGAATGCAAACACATTCTAACCGTAAATATAGGGCAACGGGAAGTTATAACTGAGAATATCCTTATGTATATTTGATTGAAAATTTTCCATAGCAACGGCGATTATTAATCATCGGAAATTTATTGAAATTTACTGGGAAATTTCCAGTTATGTCACTGTCATCAAAGCATTTAGAGACAACAAAGCTGTGAACAAACAACAAAGTTAGTAGGGCGATAATGATTGTTGCTATGGGCAACCAAAAGCGACCCCTAAACAAACTTAAATGTTAATTAACTGTAGTTTTGACAAAAAATCCTAAATGTTAGTACTTAGATACCTATTAGTTTTAATTATTATTTTTAACAAAAATGTTTTCTTTACTGTGCTTTTTTCATTCGTGATATTCTCTATCAAAATATAACGCGTGCATAAAAAAATTCCTATGGAAATATTTGCAAAACGTGTTCCTCAGCTACTTTTTTTAACAAAAGCATTCCTACATGCCTTCAAGAAATTAGCTCCAGCACATTTTTCCAAAAATTTTCAGAAAATTTTCAATCATTTGGTATATTTCTACTGAAAATTGCATAATGTTTTATAATGGTCATAATAGTTTAATAGTCTTTGTTCTACATATCATAAAAATTTAAAATGCATACAATCTGAGAACAACATATTATAGAATAATTCATTCACATAAATCAATGGCGTTATAAATTAAATATTTATGGTATTTTGAGAATGAATACTCGTATACTATTTTTAGCCGTATTGCCACGTTGTAGTTAAAGAATAATTACTTATGAAGACCCAATAATGCTCGTTGAAACGTTTACGACAAATTAAGCTTACTCGACGTGATGCTAAAACCCAATAAACTATCAATTAACATTGAAGGTAAAAGATCAATTAAATGACATTTATAAAAGAAATGCATGGTTATACTACATTCGAATTTTTGGTTTTTTATATCGTTATTGTTATTCCTTTTTTTCTTTGTTTACTTCTTGCTGATCTTACATGTTCAAGAGATTTTCTTTTATTTCATTATAATATTCTGCACTCACAACATTTATGTACATAAAGGTACTATTCTTATTTGATCAAGTTTTTTGTCTCGTCTAAAACTCTGAGTAATCAATATTCTGGTATATTTTAATAAATATTGAACAATTTATTGAAAACTAACAAAAAATCTTCTGCGCCGTACATAAATAGATACGCTTTGGATTTAAATTCTTATTTACAGTATATTTTGGATGTTAGCTACATGTAAAAATGTATACATATTTATTTCATTTTTAAATTCAAATTTTAAAAACCTGAATTTTCATCGTTTAAGGTTATTCTAAATCCTCGTCATGACCAATCACTATAAAATTTCATGTTTTTCTTATTTTCAAAAAAATCACTGCCGTAATAATACGTATTTGTGCGATAGTGTTTGGTATTTTTGGTTTTTGTTCATTGGTCTGTGTGTCTGTCTTTTTGTGTGTCTGTCTGTCTGTGAACAGAATATCTCAAAAACGAAAAGAGGTATGACATCGAAACTTCATATATAAGTTTTGTGTACTATCTAGATGCGACAGCAAGCGATTGAAGAGAATCGCATAACCCGAAGTATGTGTTTACTCTTGTGATTTTTCAGTCTTTTTCGATTTTTTCAAAAGCAGCTCCAACGATTTTTTTTCAAACTTTACAATTTTAATGTGTATTGATGTGATATAGGCGATTTTCAAGTTGAATACCTATAAAATGGGTTTCTTTTGTTTTTTTTTTTCGTTTGTTTTTATTAACTCTTATTTTTAAAATTAAAAAGAAATCATGACTACTATTTCCAAATACAGGGACAATTAAATATATGCAATAAAAGCAAGTGCTTCTTTGTTGTATGGTCACCACTTGAAATTTCCATAGAAGTAATCTATAGAGATGCAATTTTTTGGCAAAACAAAATGATACCAAAACTACAGCAATTTTATACAATGGCGTTATTACCAGAACTTGTAGATCCCTGAAGCATAAGGAATCTGCCAATTCGGGAAACTTTTTTGAATAACTGACAGTTTTTAAAACATTTTACATTCCAAAGAGATTATTACTTGTTCTGATTCCTATTTTTATCTTAACATTAATTAATTAGGTACTTCTTATTTTTATAATATATAGGCATAAAGCACCAGCCTCGACACCGCAAGGTAAATGAGGTTACAGATAATACATACATACATACATATAGATAATTGTGACAATTTATTTCTTTTTATAAATATATGTGTTTGCGTGTTAGTTAATAAAAACTATTTTTTGCATCTATCTGACTCGTACGTTTTGTTTTTATTATAACGACAATAATTTTTGTGCATATTTAAGTGCATATGTTTGCTATTTTACGTGCATATTTTCCAACTTTTAAGTGCATATTTATCCTAAGCCTGGTTATAAATAACTTAACTATTAAACTTCTTTATATTGTAACAATGAATATTTGATTTTCATGATAAAATCGAAATGTTTGTAAATAAATGGTTTGGCGTAACGAAAGCAGAGTATTTGGTGAAAAGTGAAAATTTTAAACAATTATACTGGTGTTGGTGTGATATAATTTTACTTTTAAGGAAGCTATCGAGATAAAATTATCCGCAGTAAAAGATTTTAATATAAACCAAAAGTAAATCAATGTAAAATGTAACAGAACAAACCTTTACATTCGAACTGCTAAAGAACGTCTTTTACTATTTCTCAGAAGTACTTATGCACTCAGAAGCGGCGTGACACAAACGTCATGTATGAATCATCTCTCAACGCTTAGTTTATAGAAATACACTTGTTTTCTGTGTCAGTGAATTTTTAATTGTGTATCTACAGTTCTCAGTTTGTTATACCGTACCGTGTACATACACAAAAATTTGATTTTCAATAAAATAGAAAAATAATTCATAGTAAGCTAATAATCTAGCTGTCTAAGCAGAAACAGTTATTATAAAACAGGACAGATATTAGACAGTCTTATAATGATGTTTCAAACTGATATTAAAATTAATTAAATGATTTCCTGTCACTCAAATTACGTACACATATGCTTGTCTAAAAGTTTATTTTCCTATTTTCTTGTTGGCATCTTTTTATTTATCTTGCATAATTTCTAATCGTGTTTAATGCTGCTCTCGTAGTCTGTAGCAATAGATTTATAATAACATCTAAATAATCAAAATAAATAATTTAATTAATAAAATAGAAATTTTAATCATGACTATTAATAAATACTATCGTTGGATGAATTTTCAAGAGCAGAAAACTAAAATTGGGCCCAGTTTTAAAATGTCTCAATAGTATCAATAATATCGAATAAAGTACTAAACTGAACCTTGAAACTTTACGTTCAAAGTGCGAAATCACCACCAATTCTTTGTGTCTTCATTTTATTTAACTGAACTATCAAATCGTAGAACGTTACATTTGTTAATTTTCTATTTAATTTAATTAATTATCGTGTTGACGCCTCTACACTTTTATCACAAATACAATTCCGACTGCCTGATTTAAGGACCAGATCTCAATTTTCATTTTTATACCCGCTTTCTAGGACTAACGTGCATTTCAAATCGCCTATTTTAGCAATGTCAAATGCGTTCAGTAAATTGGAGATAAATATTGATATATGTTCACTCACAAGTGGTCAGTTCGTGCTGCAATTTCCAACAGAAGTGATTTTGTACTCGGGGAGATTTTTTATTATTATATTATAATATGTGGATTTAGGCGGTGCTTTCATTTTATTTTATTTTATTATTATAGGCACTGTTTCACTGTTGTGGTGTTATGTTATAGTTTAGTTTAGAAGATAATCAGTTATTTTGTTTTATTTGATTTAAGTCTTAGCGACACTAATTTAATTACTAATTTGTTTATGTTTCATGTAATTGGGAATTTAGTTCCCGTTGGAAATAAATATATTTATTATTATTCAAATAAACTGCAGTTTTACTTTTAAAATTTTAAACAAACTGTGAGTATAGCCGCTCATTTATTTGATGTTATCTTAATCGGCTTACCTAGCTTAACTGTGGTGAATCATACCTTTTGCTTCCCTCATCTAATGTGGTTAGATGGGTTGCATATCTTTAGAAATAATTTTTTGAATAAGAATGTTTCAGATTGATACAAATTATACGATTTTGGATTAAGATTAACATTCTTCGAACTTTTTGGTAGCTATCCTGATGGAAAATAACAATCTGAATGCACCGGCAGAGCAAAAATTCTGAAATTTGAATTAGTTGACCTTATATTTTCAATAATAGTTTGAAACAAATATAATAATTTCTTAAATTCTATTTAACTTTTTCAAAATTTGGGGTCGCGGGGCATTTATAAGTAATATACCGACTTCTAAAATAGTCGTCATTTATTCCATCTGCAATAACAAAATTGTAATTTTGTTAGAAAGTTATTTCATTATTGGATAAATACCGGTATACGGCAACTTACTAAATGCAAGCCTTAAGTTAGATGTTTTACGTGTCATTCATAAAAAGTTGTAATAACAAAAAATTGTTTTAATAAAACAAAAAGAAGCATGCTGTGTTATTTAGTTATTTATCTAGGCTGCTGTGCCCGCAATTGCGAAAAGGATAGACCATATTCATATGCTGTATTACAGGAGAAGATAGCACGAAAAATGAATGTTACATATCTTGATACATAACCGTATGTAATGCGTTAATGCTGTATTTGTATCTATACCTTTCAAAATCACTGGTTTACAAATATGATGTTATCATATCCATCCCTTGAGGTGGCGCACTAATTGCACCAGTGTTAAATCAACTTGTGTAAATCCTTTTGTTGCTTTTACCAATCTTTTAATAAACCTTTAATAGTAGATCTATATTGGAATGGTATGTGTGTGTGTTGCTGTATAATTAAATAATATTATAATATAAGCCAAACCAAACCAAACCATTTGCAAAATATTTTTAGTCGTATAAAAATTGGACTGGTTAAAATGATATTGTATTGCCTTATTCAAAATAAATGGTAGTATGCCCGTGTGTATCTCATTTATCTACAAATCCCATGTTATTGAAAGCTAGCTCTGGTAAAGCATGAGAAATACTCTATAATCTCAGGTTGAATTCCCCAATTAATTTATTATAGTGCGCTACTGGCACGACCTTGATTTTGACTAAGTGGTCGGTAAGTTAAGAATCTGTTGAAAATTTCTCACAAATTGACGTGATGTGCAGGTTACGTTGTAATTTGATTTAAATAAAAACAGTTTATCACATTCGATAAGGTAAATTTTGAATTATGACTGTTTTCCCGGCATTAATTTGTCTTCTGTTTTAGCACTTGCGGGAACGCTATTTCAACTGTTTTAGGACGGCGTCCTTTGACTCGCATAACCTCACAATCGGATCCTATTTTCTATTTGGACAACAAATATTCCTCTGGAGCCGTAGGAATTACTTGAATATTGCTCGGTACTATCGCCTTTATGCTGCACGTAGCTTTCTAAGGTCTAACAGCGCTTATTTTAATAGATTTTGGGTACCTGGTTTTGTCCGGAAGCCTCTCTCGCAGGAAACGACGCCGTTGATGTGGGGAAGCTGCTGTAGGCCCCCTGGTGATGATATCTCTGGAATGCGGCCTTACGGAGCTGCTTGTTGCCCCTGGGATGCTGGCCTGGTTTCCCCCGTGGTTGTCCTCGTAGCACGCAGACTTCGGAAACTTCAGGTGGATAGTAGCCAATTTGGTATCGGACTGCCTTTCGTGGATTCAAATTTTCGGTGATGGATTTTATTGCAAATATTACCACACGTACTCTGAATTGCACTGATTAAAACGAGGTACTTTTTATAATAAAATATAAACATTTATTGTACGAAATTAAAATTTTAAGGAGAGGACTTTTACAACCTGCATGAAGCTTAATTAATTCATTTGTTCCCCTATAAATCCGTTATAAAACAATTGAAATACCGACGCTACAATAAAAAACGGATATTAAGCAAAGTCAATTACATTCCTTTTACATCTAAAATTAATTTTAATTAACATTTGTACAAATTGCCTTAAACTAAAATTAATGTTTGTTCATTTTACTAATTATGGTCTATTGACGCCACTTGCATGTTCTTATTATTCACTTGAATTGTCTTTCACTCGCGATTCTATTGACTAGTTCTTAGTTCACTTCCTATTTGCACTTTTACTTCCAAACCCCTGTGTCCTTTTCTTGCCAAAACTTTAATAGGTTTGCTTTTCTACTACATTTTGTTTTCACAGCTCAAGCTTTCAATTGCCCATTTATTTGTCATACTTTGCTCATATATAATTCTGGATTCGATTTACCTTATATTAGATTGCTCATAAACAATGCCTGCTTATTTATTCTGAATTCTAACGTTACAATCCCCTGTACTTAGCAGGCGCGTAGGGAGCCGCGGGGGCCACGGGGGCCGATGGCCCCCTCAAATAATTTTCAGAGGGGCCTGGCCCCCTCAAAAATATCTGTTTCTAGTTTCATCATAATTTATAATTTTACGTATTTCTTGCAACCACTAACATGAACATATATGAAGTTGAATTGTAATTAAAACCCGCGTCTGTAAATCGCCTTATTTTTTATTGCCGCCGAGTGAACGATATTAAATTTCACTATTCCAGAAAGTAATCGGTGTGGTCGGATATAATTGAAATGAGACTACTATAACAACACTTTTCTTATCGGGTATTTGCCGTGCAACTGCAAGGTTGTTTCCAAAAGATGCTTACTATTAAGATTTTAACCGCCTTTTTGAACAACCGATTGGCGCTGGTTTGATAATAGTTATTTGCTATACAAGTAGGATAACAGCATCATTAATATACGTGTGTGTAAGTTACAAACGAGTGCGTAGCACGAGTTATGTAAGCACATAAGTATATTAATGATGCATTATCACACATGTATTGTACAAAATTTTAACTACGACTGCCTAAAATTGAAAAAAGTGCATTAAGAGAAATGTCAGATGTCATTTTCAAAAATATTTTAGTAGGCAATGTCATTATGTCATTCATTTGACACTATTTCAGTTACGCAATAAAGTCATTACACAACTCAGTTGCGTAATGAAACCATTATATAACTGAGTGGTGTAATGAGCTTCATTACTAACTGAAATAGTGTCAAATGAGTGACGTAATGCGTTACTTATCCCGCTGGAGTAGATAAAATACATTTATTGATTTATTATGTGGAACATTAGTAGGTGCTTTACCAACTAGAATTTCTGATTTTGGTACAGGTTTCTAATGATAGTTTCTTAATTGAATTAATTTTTGTATTTGTGTTTTATTATTTTTAATCTTTATTTATACCCTTTTTATTTTTCGGAAACTCGTTTCTATATTTATTTAAGTTTGCTTATTCATGTGTATTCTTTGCTTATGTGAAAATCTGATAATAAACATTGTTCATTGTTTAATTAATTTTTTTATGGTACAGTGTTTGTTTTTAAATAAAATAGCACTTATTAAGTAACCAGTGACTACAATATACTATTATAGTATAAAGCTAAAAATTGATAATCAGGAAATCAGAAATATTATAGCTCGTATTAATGGATCAAGTTAGAAGTGTAAGTCTTTATTGAAAATAGAATGGCCCCCGCAGTCTAGAAAACGCTCCTACGCGCCTGGTACTTAGCACACCTTTCTGTGACAAATTGGATCAGCTTTAATTAACACAACCCTATTTAATTAATTTTGAAATATCGGTCTCGACCTGTGATAACGAGCTTTGCTCCTTACGTTCGTTGTTCACATTATTTTTAATTCAAGAATCTCTCAATGCAAATGCAACAACTAACTATTATTTAAGTTTTAGCTTTGCAGTTATATAAGATATTTCACTCTGCGCTTTTATGAATTATCCATTAATTTGGCAATGCTAACAGAGTTGATGTTTGTAGGGCTTAATACCATAGCAATATATGCAGAACAAACGGCCAAGAAAATACAACATACCCAACATCATAATAATAGGAAGGAAATTCAGTAATTAGATAACAAAAGGTTGTTTAAAAAAATACTCAGAGAAATACTTAACCGAAAACAAATTTAATTTTTCAACAAAGTCTGCCACCTATCCCATCACTTTATCAATGCCCCAATACCTGCCGCATAAAAGTCTTTGGGTTGATGTTTCAGCACATCCAACATTGTTATCACCCGCTAAGTGTTTGTTGCTAAGATACTTTTTAGTGGGCCAAACAGATGGTATATACTGTTTGAGGCTTTAGTGGTTACTCGATTTTTTCTTGGTAACATAGAATTTCAGCTTAGAGCACGTAGTGTTTGTGAATAAACACCCAGCCTTCTCTGACTTAATGTGCCTTGCACCTTGTGAACTCGAGCAAAAATCCGCGTGATGGCCATGCTCTTTGGTGGCTTGTGTTGTTTGAGTACCTTGGGAACGAGGATGCTTAGGCAGATTTGGCCTTGTTGCTGTTGAGCATTGATATTCACTAACGTTTTGCAAGACCTTGCAGCTTGCATCATCAGAGTAAAAGTTGCACTAAGATCTGAAGATAAAAAAAAGTAAAGGTTCAAGGTACTTTCAATTCCTCCAACAGGGGGTGAGCTGCTATAGGGACCTTGCGTCCCTCTTCAGCCAAGAACAGGAATCATAGGATAGGTGAGAGAAAGGAGGGTGAAGAATGGAAGAGAAGCCAGGAAAGGTGGAGAAGTACTGCCCCGGCAAAGTACCCTGTTGATTCAGGAAGACCACCTAAAAACCTGAATAAGAGGAGACGGTCGTGGGAATTGAAAACCAAGGACCTTCCGAATGCTACGTAGACGTACTAACCACTAAACTAAAGAACTCGGTAGAGAACTGAAGGTCGGTGTGGAGCTATTTATAGTCCTGTGTGTTAGCCACTCGGAGTGACGTAACACTGATTGGTCGTTCAAGGCAGCATAATCCGTGGGGCGTGGTCATATGACATAATGCTTTAGATCGTGTATCACAGCAGTCCACGTTTTACTAAACTTAAAACCATCTTCCCCTGTTTATATTATTTGGATGTTTTTCTATTTCTATGGCTTCACAAATCACTCGAAGGAAGTAGTGAGGTATTCTGGCAAGTGCTTTGGCGTGCTCAAATTCTAATTGCCCATTTGCAAATGTATGCTCAGCTACGGCTGATTTTGTGATGCGTTTGCGTTTGCAATCACCTTTATGTTTTTGAAGTCTTAGATTAATGGAACGACCCAGTCTGTCCAATGTAACTCGAGCCGCAAGAACAAGGAATGCGATATACGCCAGCGGTTTTTAAACTTGCAATTTTGTCTTTTACTGATCTGAAGCCGTTGCCCAAAGTTTCATTGGTCGTGTACATAGTTTTGATGTTGCATTGTTTCAAGACACGTCCTATTTTATCAGTCGAGCCTTTAATGTAAGGTAGAAATGCTAAACCTTCCAGAGGTGGGGATTCTTGTTTAGTCTTTTGTGTCATAGTCTCATCTAGCACTTTTCGTATGGTGGTAGTTGTGTATCCATTCTTTTCTAAAAAGTCAAATAGATGTTCCTTTTCTCTCTCTAGATTTTCTGCATCTGAGATTCAAACGGCTTTGGTCGCCAAAGTCTGGAGAAAACTGTTGCTTTTTGCATTGGATGATGGTGTGAGTTAGCATTTAGATATCTGTTCGTGTGTGTTTTCTTTCTACAGACTGCATGTCCTAAACTACCATCTGATTTCGTTTTATCAGAATGTTTAGAAACAGAATACTGCCATTTTCCTCTACTTTTGTTGCGGATATATTGATTTTATTTATATTGTTAGAAAAATCATATAGTCGCTTTTTGTCAACAAAAAAAATAAATAAAGTTATTCTGACACAAAAACGTGTTAACAGTTAATTTTAGCCGACAGTCTAGCTTTAAAAGTATACGCCAATACATGTTGGTCCTTCGAGCCTTCTAGCAGTGGAATAAGCAAAAATTTCTCAGAACAAAATACTTCAATTGCCGTATTGAAGAAGCCCATTGTTCAGAAATGTCTTTGCCCGAAAATTCACTGAGAAAATCTTCAAGAGCCAATATAGGAAAGACCCCAGTTCGATACAGCCCTAGCAGCCCAAGCAAGTTATTTGAAGAAAACAAGAAAGAAATAGTTCAACATAGTTCTGACAAAACGTCCAAAAAGTCAAATAAAACGTCTAATAGCCATAATTGCTGAATCTGTTGTGAGAGATGAAGCCATTTCCAAGTGCACCGCTCGCGTTGCCATACATGTAAATAATACCCCATATCGCTTCTCCCGTCTTCGACCAATTGTGACGTTCATAGGACCAAAAATAATCCATCCCAGAAACCACAAACGCTCGGACTTGAGGTATAACTCGCGCTTCTGGCAAATCCCCCATAATTTGTAATCCAGTTTCGTATCTTGAAACCACCAAATGCATGTACCCTCTATCACTTCTTTAACGACTTTGATAGCTTGCTGTTCGTTCAAAAAACTGTCCAGATAATCGTCCATATAGTGATGTTTATGGATAGCTTTGACAGCCTCAGGAAATTGTATAGCATATTCATCGGCATTTCTTCTAATGGCATATATGGCACAGCTTGGTGAACATATGGAACCAAAAATTCATCACTTTCATCTTATAGACTTCAGGAGGAGACTTTCGATCTCTACCTCGCCACAAAAAAACGCTGAGTTTCCTGATCCTCAGGCCTAATGCGAACTTGTAAAAACATCTCCTGAATGTCTCCAGACACAGCAATGGGATACTGTCGAAATTTGAAGAGAACATTTAATAAAGAATTTAGAAGATCAGGACCTCTTAAGAAATTATCATTGAAAGAAACTCCATTTGATTTGGATTTTGCATCAAATACGAACCTGAACTTATCAGGTTTGTTGGGATGCTTTACAGCGAAGTGGGGAAGGTACCAGGTTCTCGGTGTCTTTTTCTTTGTTTCTTCTGGGGGAAGTTTTCTTGCATAACCTTTCTTAAGAAAGTCTTCTACTTGTTTGCAGTATTTATTTGCCAAGAAGGCTGGGAGAATGTTGCGGATATATTGATTTTATTTATATTGTTAGAAAAATCATATAGTCGCTTTTTGTCAACAAAAAAATAAATAAAGTTATTCTGACACAAAAACGTGTTAACAGTTAATTTTAGCCGACAGTCTAGCTTTAAAAGTATACGCCAATACATGTTGGTCCTTCGAGCCTTCTAGCAGTGGAATAAGCAAAAATTTCTCAGAACAAAATACTTCAATTGCCGTATTGAAGCAGCCATTGTTCAGAAATGTCTTTGCCCGAAAATTCACTGAGAAAATCTTCAAGAGCCAATATAGGAAAGACCCCAGTTCGATACAGTCCAAGCAGCCCAAGCAAGTTATTTGAAGAAAACAAGAAAGAAATAGTTCAACATAGTTCTGACAAAACGTCCAAAAAGTCAAATAAAACGTCACAAAGATCTGAAGGAATTCTTTCTACTACAACAAAGAAAACTTCAAGTAGCCGCAGAATCAAAGAAATTGAACTAGAAAAATTGAAACGCATTAATAAATTAGAACAAGAAAGAATTGAAAGAGAGATTGCATTAATCGAAGCACAGGCGTTGTTAGAAAAGGAAAACAATTTGGAAAATGAAAGTGAACTAAGTAGAAAACAAAAAGTATGTAATTCATCTCATGCAAGTGTTAAAAGCAATGTATCTTATGCAGGTAAAGTTACATCTTGGTTACAAAAAAGCAATCCTTCATTTCAAGAAGGTAAGGAAAATAATGTCAATGTAATAGAACCAAATCGTCATATATGCTCAAATGATATATCGGAAACCATGATAAAGCAGTTTACATTTGCTACTGAAACAATGACGGAAGTTCTCAAATCTTTTTCTGCTGATAAACGCTACGAGTCAAATGATGAAAACAGGAACGCATTTCCGAAAACAATGGGAAAAGAATTGCCAACATTTAGCGGAAACGTAGAAGAATGGCCAATGTTTATAGCTCTTTATAGAAGATCTTCAGAGTTATGCCACTTTACTGATGAAGAAAACATGATTCGTTTGCAAAAGTCACTCAAAGATGAAGCTTTAGACAGTGTCAGATCGTTATTCATTTCACCCAAAAATTTGCCAACAGTAATTCAAACCCTCGAAACAAGGTTTGGTAGACCAGAATTGATAATAGAATCGATGATAAACAAAGTAAAGTCTATTGGGCAAGTAAATAATCATATACCACTTTCAATAATCACATTTTCAAACATCATTCAAAATCTGACAGCGATAGCATCATCAATGGAAATGGAAGCATATCTTATCAACCCACAACTCCTAAATCAACTAGTTTCAAAACTGCCTGTGAATCTCCAGTATCAGTGGGCAAGAGAAGTTCTGCAGAAGAAATTTGCGCCGCCATCCCTGTTACATTTTTCAGACTGGCTTCAAGGGGAATCAGCAGTTGCACATCTTCTGTGCAAGCCACCAACCACAAGCGTTGACCAAGATAGATCAAGAAGACAAAAATATCCTGTTTTCACCAGCACAGAAAAAGGAAATGAGGTAAAAGAATGCATCTTCTGTCGAGAACCGAATCACTCAATTTTCAAATGCAAGAAATTCACATCCCTCAATGTAATCAAGAGGTGGGAGTGGGTGAAAGAAAATAAAAAATGCTTCTTCTGTCTGGTCTCAACACACCGTATTCTTTATTGTAAAAAAAGAAGAAATGTGGAATTCAAAATTGCCAGAAATTCCATAACAGACTGCTGCATCCAACGAGTGAAAACGCCTTTCAAATAAAAAGTTTTCATCAGGATGAAGCAATGTCATCGACAAGTTCCGAGGGGAAATGCAAGTACTCTACATGTGGATTTAAAAGTTGAAAACAGTAATTCTTCGAGTAGCGCCCAATTACTATTGTTGGCAAAAATAAAAGCGTTGAAAACGTAATGCATTGTTCGATGAAGGAAGCACTGTTACTTTGATTGATTGCAAACTGGCAGATGAAGTTGGAGCAGAAGGTGAAGTAAATCCGCTCACCATGTATTGGACAAAATTGCAAGCAGCTACAGAGATAATTTTTCAAGAAAAGTTACTCTCAAAATTAAAGGTACCCTCAACGATGATATTTACGAAATATCTAATGTGCGAAACTGTCCTCAAATCTCAAGCTACCTCAACAAAGTATGAACATCAAGAATATGTCACAGAAATGGAAGCATTTAATGAATATCCGGGTTCAAGAACTAAAAAAATGTTGAACCTCGTGTACTGATTGGTCAAGATAATATCGATCTTACCATAGCTCGAGAAGTCGTTCAGGTGCACCAAATGCGCCAATAGCTTCTCGAAACTAAACTTGGTTGGGTAATTCATGAAAAATCAACAATATTTAGAGATCGTATTGATTCCGAATTCACATTTTTTACTACAATAGACAATGAAACTGCAGAACTTGAAAATTTGGTACGGACAATCTGTATTTATGGATAATCTGGGTGTTGAGAATTTTTACGAGACGAAATTGGCTCCAGATGATCAAAGAGGGACTTGAAATAATGGAAAGAACGTGTCATCGTCCTTGATAATGGGTTCTTGGGAATCGGATTGCTGTGGGAAAACCTGAGAACGCAGTATTACCTGATAGCAAGAGCGCTGCGCTTCGAAGACTTTACAGCATGGAGGAGAAATATGGACACCAATCCTATCTTGGCAAATAAGTACTGCAAACAAGTAGAAGACTTTCTTAAGAAAAGGTTATGCAAGAAAACTTTCCCCAGAAGAAACAAAGAAAAAGACAACCGAGAACCTGGTACCTTCCCCACTCCGCTGTAAAGCATCCCAACAAACCTGATAAGTTCAGGTTCGTATTTGATGCAAAATCTAAATCAAATGGAGTTTCTTTCAATGATAATTTCTTAAGAGGTCCTGATCTTCTAAATTCTTTATTAAATGTTCTCTTCAAATTTCGACAGTATCCCATTGCTGTGTCTGGAGATATTCAGGAGATGTTTTTACAAGTTCACATTAGGCCTGAGGATCAGGAAACTCAGCGTTTTTTGTGGGCGAGGTAGAGATCGAAAGTCCTCCTCCTGAAGTCCTATAAGATGAAAGTGATGATTTTTGGGTTCCATATGTTCAACCAAGCTGTGCCATATATGCCATTAGAAGAAAACGCCCGATGAATATGCTATACAATTTCCTGAGGCTGTCAAAGCAATCCATAAACATCACTATATGGACGATGATCTGGACAGTTTTTTTGAACGAACAGCAAGCTATCAAAGTCGTTAAAGAAGTGATAGAGGTACCTGAATTTGGTGGTTTCAAGATACGAAACTGGATTACAAATTCGATGCATCTGCTAGAAGGGATTCCACCTGAACTACGTACAAAAAGTTAAACGTCGCTCAATATAGAACAATCAACAATTGAAAGAGTAATTAGGGCTTCTATGGAATCCTAAAGATGATACTCTTAGCTTTTCTATCCGTTTCACGGAAAAGTTTGGCAATATACTTAATCACTCCGCAAATGCCCAACTAAAAAATCTGGTGTGATACACTCACACAACTTCCTTTTACAGTGATCTTATAATTAGTCAAAAATTTATTTTTTTAATTTTTAGGCATTTGTCAAAATTTTTCAAAAATTACGAATTCTACAAAAAAACGGTACAAAATAGAGCGTTAGTTGAAGAGACAAATTTTCTCTAAAATCTTAAGCAGAATTCAAAAATGTAATAATATACCGGGTGTTCCATTTGAAATAGGAGTTAATAAAAAAAATAGAAAAAAAAAACAAAAGAAAACCCCACTTTAGAAGTTTTTCAACTGGAAAATCACCTATCTCACGGTCCAATGCACATTAAAAATGTAATAAAAATGTAAATTTTGAAAAAAATCGTTAGAGCCGTTTTTGAAAAAAATCGAAAAAAACTGAAAAATCACAAGAGTAAACACCTACTTCCGGGTTATGCGATTTTCTTCAAAAGCTTGCTGTCCTCATCTACATAGTACACAAAAACTTATATATGAAGTTTCAACGCCATACCTCGTTTCGTTTTTGAGATATTCTGTTCACAGGACAGACACACAGACAGACAGACAGACAGACAGACCACACAGACACACAGACCAATAAAAAAAAATATGTTTTTTTGGGATTCAGGGGACTCTAAAAACGTGAAGATTCCTGTTGAAAACTCAATTTCGAATTTTTGGGGTGAATCCAATACTTCCTTTATCGTAAAAAGGAAGTAAAAAGGAAGTTTTGAGAATTGTTAAGTCTATATATGACCCGCTTGGAATGTTAGCCGCTTTTACAATCCAAGGAAGAATTCCTGCTTCAAGATATTTGGATGGAGAAATTAGGACTGGAATGAAAAAATTGTCTCCTAAATTATTTGATAAATGAAAAAATTTGGATAGCTAACATGCAGAAGTTAACTGATCTTAAGGTACCTCGATGGTATGGACTGAACAACAATACACTTGAGGTGCAATTGCACGTTTTTTTGTGATGGTAGCCAGAAAGGGTATGCAGCAGCGGCATACTTTAGAGTCAAAATATGTGAAACGAAATTTTGCGGACCTCTTGTTATGGCCAAATCTCGGTAAACATCACTCAAACCCATGACTGTACCACGGATTGAATTACAGGCCTGCGCTTCTTGGTGCAAATTTGGCAAAAAACTATTTTAACAGGTCATACAATTGATATTAGTAAAAACATGCCTTATGGTGTGATTTAAAAATTGTTCTAAGCTGGATAAAACCTCAAACCCTAAAACTTTCAAAACTTTTGTTGCAAACAGAGTTTCCCCAAATTCTTGAATTAACTTCTGCTGAAAATTGGTATTGGTTATCTACTAAGTTAAATATTGCTGACGAAGCTACTAGAGGATTATGGAACATGGATAAGCACGACGAATGGTTCAATGGACCACGATTCCTTCGAGAAAATGAAGAAAATTGGCAAATTGAAAAGCACTTTGGAGAAATTTGAAGATGAGAAGAAAAAAGTCCACTTTGTTGGCATTCATACAGCATATCAAAATATATTTAGTTTTTCCAGGATTTCAAATTTTACCAGCAGTTGCATGGTTTTTTCAGATCAGTCGAAATTTTCAAGAAAAAAATAGGCGTTGAACATCTTCAGTTTTACTCGCAAGAGCTTCATGTCAGGGAAATTGAAAATGCCAAAATAACCCTGTTCAAACAAGCTCAAAACGAAAGCTTTCCTGAAGCAGTCAACAGACTTGCAGGGCAACAAACCAAAATGAAAAGAAAAAGCAAATTATTCAATTTGAGTCCATTTCTTGACAAAGATGGAATTTTAAGAGTTCAAGGAAGACTAAATAATGCTCATAACTTGAGTCTCTTCGCAAAATTTCCAATTATTCTAGACTCGAAGCATTTATTGACAAAATTGATAATAAGACATTATCATGCATTAAACAATCATCAGGGAAGGGAAGTTGTCTTGAACGAAATAAGGCAGAAGTTTTGGATTTTAAATGCGAGCACCGCTATACGAAATTTTCAGCGAGCTTGTGTTATTTGCAGAAAAAAAATGCAAAACTGGAAACTCAAATTATGGGGGATTTGCCAGAAGCGCGAGTTATACCTCAAGTCCGAGCGTTTCTGGTTTCTGGGATGGATTATTTTGGTCCTATGAACGTCACAATTGGTCGAAGACGGGAGAAGCGATATGGGGTATTATTTACATGTATGGCAACGCGAGCGGTGCACTTGGAAATGGCTTCATCTCTCACAACAGATTCAGCAATTATGGCTATTAGACATTTTATTTGTAGAAGGGGATATCCAACCGAAATATATTCTGACAATGGTACAAATCTACGGGGTGCAGAAAAGGAACTACGTATAGCATTGCAAGAGAAGTTGAATGTTCAAGAAATTCAAAATTTTTGTGCTATTCGTAAGATACAATGGTATTTTAATCCGCCAGCGGCAGCACATATGGGAGGAGTATGGGAAAGAATGGTACGATCGGTCAAAGAGACTTTAAAAATAATTTTAAAGGAACAATGCCCCAAAGAAGAAGTCCTCATTACCCTTTTTGCAGAGGCAGAATACTCCGTTAACAGCCATCCTTTAACTTATGTATCTAGCGATAGTCAAGATGTAGAAAGTTTGACTCCTAATCATTTTTTGATTGGAAAGTCATGTGGAGTTCCTAGCCCTGGAATTTTTTCTGACAGCGAGTTCATTCATAGGAAACAATGGCGAATTTCACAGCGTCTTGCAGACCATTTTTGGAAGCGATGGTTGCACGAATATGTGCCAACCTTAGTCAGAAGAGGAAAATGGCAAAATAAAAAAAAGGAATATTTCAGAAGGGGATATAGTCATTTTAGCAGATGAAACAAGCCCTAGAAATTCATGGCCTAAAGGCAGAGTGCTACGAACTTATCCAGGAAAAGATGGATATGTTCGAGTTGTAGATCTCAAAACAATATTTGGAGTTTACAGAAGGCCTATCTCAAAATTAGTTTTGTTAAAAAGTGCTGAATGAAGGGAGTTTGAAGGAATTTCGTTTCTTTATTTTGAAGGCTGGGAGAATGTTGCGGATATATTGTTATTATTTTATATTGTTAGAAAAAACATATAGTCGCTTTTGATTTTTAAAATGCGAGAGTTTTGTCAACAAAAAATAAATAAAGTTATTCTGCCACAAAACGTGTTAACAGTTAATTTTAGCCGGCAGTCTAGCTTTAAAAGTATACGCCAATACAGTTATGTTCTTTGTGGCTCGTGAACTCTTACAGGTCACCCATGATTTGGTCTGTGTTATTAGAGTTCCTTGTGAACAAGGATACTTTGGCATATTTGGCCTTTTTACTGTTGGTGCACACATATAGGCTAACGTATCACAAGACATCGCAGCTTACATCATCAGAGTCAAAGTTGTTCTGAGCAACAAATGCTGGGTGTTTATCTACAAAGACGACTCGGTCTAAGCCGAAATTTAATTCTAATATTGACAATTAGAGTAACAGCACAAGCCTCAAACATTGTTTCATTGTCTTCACCTTTGTCCACGAATGCGATGAATAAAGTTATAATTTATACTGAAGTTACACAATAAGGATGAGTTAGTAGATATATGCTCGTCTCTATACAAATATTGATTTTGCACTATTAAAAACAGATCAAACAATATACAGTGCGTAAATTAAGTATGGAAACGGTGGTATTATTTGAATACGGCCATAGATAGACCTCTGAAATTTGGTATAGAAGTAAAACATATGGTTTTCTACTAATATTCGTGGTTCCAATTTTTTATCGAGCGTTACGACTGCAGCACGGCCAACGTGATTATTTTTTTAAATTGAAATGGGGGTCGAAAGTACCATAATTAGAAAGCTGTTTTTGTGTAGTATACAACGATGTAGCACTTTATATGGCAGTTTTGGAAAATAACTTCACAATACCAAATTAAACTTTCAACGGCTTGCTAGATATGCTAAAAATTTAGTTGGCGGTGAATGCTTTGTTTTGTACATTTATGATGTACTGTTTAAAGTTGAAAAACAAAACAAAGCATTCACGGCCAACTAAATTTTTAGCATATCTAGCAAGCCGTTGAAAGTAATATTCTCAAAGTTTAATTTGGTATTGTGAAGTTATTTTCCAAAACTGCCATATAAAGTGCTACATCGTTGTATTCTACACAAAAACAGCTTTCTAATTATGGTACTTTCGACCCCCATTTCAATTTAAAAAAAATAATCAAGTTGGCCATGCTGCAGTAGCAAACGATCGATAAAAAAATTGCAAACCATAAATATTAGTAGAAAACCGTATGTGTTACTTCTATACCAAATTTCAGAGTTCTATCTATGGCCGTATTCAAATAAACCACCGCTTTCATACTTAATTTACGCACTGTATAATTAATTGACTATGAGGAATTCATATTGGAGACGAACCGTCTCACTAACTTCTATTCTAAGCAGTTGCAATTCAAATCGACCATAAATTTTAAACAACACTGTACTGAAGGCAATTTTATTATTTGTTTATAAAAAATAACTAATTTGCTGGATACACAGCATTTGAAAGTATGTTTATCATATTTTCCATTTCTATAAAACAAATATCTTTGATGATAACACTATCTATTATTTTGTACATTTCTCAAATATTTACTTAGGCAAAATATAAAATTAACAATATAAACAAGAGCAATAACATTAAGTAATAAAATTATGTTCTAAAAGCGGATTTCATATCACGACTTTGAAATGCCAAAACGCCTAATGGGCATCCCTCAAATATGGAGGTATCTGAAAACCACAAATTAGCGATATATTGTTGCTGCTTTAAGGAACAAACCTTCAACAAGTTTGCAATTTCTTTCTCTTGGGTTTATTTTCTGAAGACATTTCCATATCTGCTTCTCCACTATTAATTGGATTAGTTGGAGAATTTCCCCAAACTTTTAGAAATTAGCTCGTTTACTTCATCTGCAGTTGGCACTTCATAGTCCCAAAACGGGGTAATCTCTGGGAGTTATCCAGAGCTTATGTAGCGACTCCATTTCAGCTATATATTTCGCAGGACAATTGCAGAGCTGCAGCAAGCTGCAAATTGATTTAGCGGTTAAAGTAGAAGGTCGGCGCAGCTTGCAACCACTTACTAGGGCAAGTAGATGAGTGAAAAATTTATGGGGGTTTGCTGGGTAGCTTGCAAATGAAGGGTTTCAATCTGGACTATGAGTTGGGTGCAGCTGGCAAAATCAAAATTAAATAAGTCCTCTAACTCATTAGTGGCGCTGCTCCTGAAATTGTACATGTTATTTTTGTTAGTAACTAATAGATGTTCAATGAAAAACTTGGGAGTCCAGAATACTGGCACTTAATTTTAATTAATTTTTGTGAATATGCCATTTTCAAGGTTGTATTTCTAGAGTACTGGTTATTTTACAGTTGTTAATTATAACTTAAAGGTACGTGCACTGTAGCAATGATTGCTGAAAGCGAGGATATGTTTTCAATCACATAAAACACTGTGTAAAATAAGAAAACGCCTTTGCAACAGACAAAGACGACGGCACTATTGGACTCCATGTTCTGCTGAACATGCGTTAGCCTAAGTTACTCACTGGAATGTTTCCAAAATTGTTATGACGAGTTTTTGCAAAGAGCAAGGATTTCAAAATCTGTGCCAAGCCAAAGGCTTGCATTTTTTACTAATTTTCAGGAATTGGTTCATCAATGCTAACGTTTAATAACTGTTTAAGTAATGGGAACAGCATATTTTTAGCACATAGCAAATTGACGATATCTTTCCAAATCTGTATGAAATCTGGATCAATATCACAAATTCCCTGAAATAAACATTTTCAATTATTGAGCTTCCTAATTTTTCAGTTTTTACCATTTTCTTTTATTACTGTTTCAACGACAAATAAACTTCCACCAACTAAAAACACCCGCAACTAAATCGGCGTTTTGTCCTTTGACTAGAGATAAGTGTGCCAATGTCATCTAATAACAAACGTAAAGCTTTTGGACACTTTCATGGCAGAATCAATATAGCTTCTAACTCTGCACTCATTAATTCTTTGATGCAAGTTTGCATCTACAGAAGCTACATCTTTTACACACAAAATGCGACACTTATTCAAGTAATAAACCAAATTCAATTCGCAATAAATTCGAATTTTCCAAATCAATTCCCGTTGTAACTTCGGGAACAGCAATGCAGTCCTTCAGAGTGAGGTTCTGCTTTTCCCAGTACTCTCTTTTAAACCCAATCGAAGCAAAAGTACAGCCCTTGATCCAGCATGAGTTGGGAAGGCAGGGGACTGGGGTCGTGCGCCACATTATGCCTTATAGTAATCAACCAATCTGGAATGTTGTTCTTCTTGGCAATTTTATAAAACGTCCCCTGCTTATCACCACTGGCACCGCACAAGTTTAAAAACCTAAAACGGGTGGTGCAGCTTCCATAATCGCTATAACATTTGCCTACCTCAAGATAGCCGTCCCGTATAAGTCCTGTATGTTTTCTTCGCACACTGCGACTTTGTCCTGCAGCAGAGCATTGAGAATTATTAGCGTGCCCTTCCACGCCGCTGGGAAGCTTGGGGGTTCGAAGCTTCCATATTCGTATTATGTCCAGTGCTTGGCGCTTTTGGGCATCTGAGTCCCCCAAAGATGAGATCCTTTACGTACCTCCATTCCGCGCTAAACATGCCGGAGATAAATTAGGTTATGTTAGGTTGTTTAAGTTATTACCTGTTGAACCACGGAACGAGCATTTTTTCCGAAGTGTTTTCTGTGACAAGGCCATGGTTTCAGTTGTCTATGTGCTTTTTAAGGTAGTATTATTTATGAAATACGTTTAACAGGTAACACACACGAGACCACAAAAATACATATACCATTAGTACTAACCACGGTGTTTACCAACGATGAATGACACCTTGGTATTGTTTTGTTGCTTATGAGTCCTTTGAACTACCATGAAGACATTTTTCTACTCCGGTAATCTTATATACGGAGAGATCGGTTTTAAAACTGAACATATAAACCGTTCAATAGTTATTTTCAGGGTTAGAAGGCCCCTGTTAGGGTGATGAATTTCGCCCTGTAAATATGCTGTCAGTCATTAACAAAAGTTAGGTTATGCCCATTTTATACAAAATGATAGTTTTTATGTTTAATGTACGAAACGTGGTTCCTAGATTTGGTTTTTTTATTTTGTGCCACTTTTTATTATTGGTTAAGATCTGTTCTAAGGTTAAGATAAATTTCATAAAAAACAACTAGCTGATGCTGAATACGTTTCATACTTTATTGAGTAGGCATAATGGTATGTTGAAAGTCGTTTTTTAAATTTAAATTATAAATTGTATATAAAATATTTAAGTATAATGATTTATATATTTTTTCTGTATGCAGTTACATATATAATAGCTTATTTATAATTATATAATAAATGCATAGTAATACTAGGTTACTAACGGTGGTGCAAATCTTTATAAACTAACGCTTCCACATTTAAGTAAATGCAAATGTAAGAAATACGAAACTGTGAATGAGATTCCTTGTTGGGATGAATGCCGGTATGCTGGTCTTGAGCTTGGTTTACCCTGGGGCCAGATCAGCTTTGGGAGTTGTGGGGTGTGGATTCTCAGAAGATAGCCACTCATTTTCCATGTCATAAAAAGAATTTTGATGCGAAAAACCCCACTTCCATTGTTTCATTGGTAGTCTCTGAATCATTATCAATACCTGATTCTGACTCAGATTTCTCCAATGAAATAATCACAGAATGTTGTCAAACGAAGTACTTCCCATACGTTTCGCCCAGTCTTCCGAAAGTTTTTCACAATGATCACAATAATTTTTCCACATGTCGGAGGTACACTTTGAAAGCGCTTCGAGCCATAAATGCTTAACCTTATTCTTGGATGAAAGCTGAGAATTTATATGCTTGTTGTAGCAAGTTTTACAGAATCCCCATGCCATTTCAATAGGATGATATTGGCAATGGTACGGAAATAATCTAAGAAGCTCATGACCATTCTCTTTCAAGAAACGTTTGTTCTTGTCTTTCCTAAAACTTCAATGATGTTTTTTTTTTGTAATTTTGCCCTCAATTCTGACATTGTGTTTAATCAACCAATCCGGCATCTGGTCCTTCCAATTAAATGAGAGTAACTTTTCAAACTGCACCGAATAATACGCTGCATTGTCTAAGATTACCACACATTTACCAGGAATTTTATTCAGAAGAGAAGTAATTGATTAACCACCCAATTTGGAAAAATCTCCCCGTTCATGGTTTTGTGATAATCCCTATCGTTATTAGTTGCAGTTAATAATAGGTCACACCCTTCCAAAAACCCAAATTTAGTTCCCGCTTGCAAAACAGTGAAACGACCCCCCCCCCCCCCGATTACATTTTACATGGATTACTTTTAATCTCAGAATCGTGTACTCATTGTTGGACGTTGGATCCATTTTATAAATCCAGGTTTCGTCCAGTTACACGAATGTTATATTTTCACTAGAATTTTAGTATTGCAAGAATTTCCTTAAATAAGTAATTTTGGATGCAATTTGTATTTATAATCAATTGGTCAATTGTCCATAAATATTATGCCTAGTGGCAAACAAAGTATGAAAGCACTGGCAAAATTGCACGTTTAACCTCAAAATGTCAAATTAGACACTTTCGTGAGCCTCTTGTACTTAACAGCTAATTCTGATAAAGTGTCACAAAGAGATTCTAGGGAGTTTTAATTTCATTAAAAATAAAAACAAAATTCCATGTCTACCTCCCGGAAAAATAATTACTGAACGAAGTGAAGCAAGTTTTTAATTTTTAGTATCAATAGTAGTTTGTATACCAAGGCACTGAAGTTTAGCTTTTTATCACGAATGTGGTTTTAGTTGTCGAGGCCCATAGGGTCAAGGCAAATAAACCACATGAGGAATAAAAAGGAACTTCAGTGCCGAGGTGTACATTATGTTTTTCCCGCTGCTGATCATGTAAGTCAGTGATACAGCCTTAGTAACAAAACGTGTAAGTCGGTGATTATATTTGTTTGCAGCTTTTTCTTGACAACGGAACTTAATAATAAAATTAGCAAAGCAAGATGCAGATTTAGACGCTTTGGTTATAAATTGCAAGTGTTTATGTGACATGTGACACTCACAGCTAACGCGACTCACGAAAACTGATCCTGGTGACAGGTGACAAACCGAACAATTTTTTCATAAATCTAAAAATACCGGGTGGCCATAAATATCTGAGATCCCGGTAGCCATGGAATTAGCTACTTATAAATGTTGGTTAGCATTATATTTCAATTACAATAAGTATTGGTACCTATATAATGTAATAAAATGCAATAAGAGGAGGGGAATGTGCCCCAGATTCTGCAGTTTAGCCTACGACTCGATTATAAAAATATCCTGTTCTAAATCCATTACTTATTGCAATCTGTAATAATTTTTGACAGATAGGAATTTTAGTTGTGATGACATTAATGACATTTAGTTTAGTTGGATTCATCACTTTAATAAAGCGGTGTTGATTCCAAAGGTAATGTGATATCAGATATTTATGGCCACCCGGTATTTCGATAAGCAGCGGGAAAAATATAATAAGATAACTCGGATTATTTTTTTCGTAGAAATCTCAACCAATCAGAAGGCTGGATTTAGTTAAGTTATCTTGTATAATTTCGATTATACAGAATCGATTATACTCGAGTAACTTCACTAGGCGACGCAATACATAACTTTTGTCAACTTGATGTTGTTTTCATGGAGATGACTTTCAGCTAGGTTCATGCTATGCGCACTGCTATACAACTAAATGTTTTATTTAGTTTAGTTGCCGCACATCTCAGCAGATGACGCTTTTAAGAAAATTCGATTAAGGTCACTAAATCACGTTAGCTATATCCATCATTACTCGAGGGTGTTCCAGAGACATAATAAGCGAAACGAGATATTTTACGCAAACCGTCAAGGCTGACCGCAAGCGCCAAGAGATAAGAGTTTGTATAATGCTATGAATTTAATCTGACAGCGGTGTTCACATAAATTTCTTCTTCTTAAATAGTTTGTAAATGACCGAAGCAGAAAAGAAACCGAACAGGTGATTCTTTACATCCAACAGGCAGCAATTCTCCCACTGTATATACCTAACTCCTTTATGAGTGACGGCCCACTTTGTACATGGGTCTTACAAACACTCGGAGTTGGTACTCTCCCTACGTGAGGGCCCTGATGGGGAGAAAACAGCCGATCACCCAGCTCAAGGCTTCAAACTATTAGTAATTTATAGCCATAATTGGCCCCTCGTATTCAAAGGCACTACACAGAGGCACGAGGTCAACAGCTTCTGCTTTGTAATTTATAACCATTAAATGACTATGCCTATTCTAAGGTACTACACAAAGGCACGAGGTTGTCAGATTTTTATTGAAAAATTAGATGTGCATACTTTACAGCTAACAACTCATAACATAAATTATAAAGGTCAGACCATTAGATTTTTAATGAAAATGCACATAAGCCTTTAAGAGCCACCTAAAAAGGACCCTCTGTGCAAACATAAGTTTTTTCTTAAATAGTTTGTAAATGATCGAAGCTGGGCGCGTTCGAATGCTCAACAGCCCTAACTAAGCCGTAACTACGTAACTCGCCCAGCAGAAAGGTTAGAAGCTCTGACGTCACGTCGTTTTGGGGGGCGTTTTGTTTTGGCGCGAATCGTTCCACAGCCACAGTGTATCGAGTGCGGTCGGTGGAGGTGCACGGGGCTCGCGCAGCGAATAGTGAAATATTACACCCCGTTGCATAAAAGGGCCCCTTTTCATAGCGTATTTGTGCTACTTTTCCATAAGAAACAATGCTAAATTAGTGTAATTCGGATAGAAATCACTTTTTCCCATTTAAATACATGTAAATAGGAACACAAAACCTAATTAACCACAAGTTTCCTGTTTTCGAGAAGCAATATGGTATCTTAATCGCTAAAACGGTTTAAGGATTTCAGTAAGTAAATATTTAAGCGATGAATCCATATTACTCAAACAAAATACTTTAATATACTTGTACAATGCAAAGCTTCTGACTAAAACCAAACCTCACTTATCAAGACATAAACCAGATGTCCCATATCAAATTACGCCAAAACAAAACGCCCCCCAAAACGTCGTGACGTCAGAGCTTCTAACCGGGGGCCCTTTTATGCAACGGGGTGTAATATTTCACTATTCGATGCGTGAGATGTGATTAGATATATCGCCCTTTATTTTATTTGCTTAGTTTAACACAAAAAAAAACAGTGTTGTGTGGTTTTATATGTGTGGTGATGCACTGACACAACCTGTCGTGGAGGTAAAAATTTGATATTTTTGACGAAATTTAGGAAAAAGTTAGGTAAACATAGTACGAAAAGTTATTTAAACATACTCATGTGACCCCTTGTTGAACTTGGCTTCGACCGCTGATTAAAATTCTGTTATTTTTGACAATTTCCGGTTTACGAAAAGTTATGTAAACATAGTCATGTGACCCCTCGTTGAACTTGGCTTCGATCGCTGATTAATATTCTGTTATTTTTGACAATTTCCGGTTTACGAAAAGTTATTTAAACATAGTCATGTGACCCTCGTTGAACTTGGCTTCGAACGCTGATGAATATTCTGTTATTTTTGACAATTTCCGGTTTACGAAAAGTTATTTAAACATAGTCATGTGACCCCTCGTTGAACTTGACTTCGACCGCTGATTAAAATTCTGTTATTTTTGACAATTTCCGGTTTACGAAAAGTTATGTAAACATAGTCATGTGACCCCTCGTTGAACTTGGCTTCGAACGCTGATTAATATTCTGTTATTTTTGACAATTTCCGGTTTACGAAAAGTTATTTAAACATAGTCATGTGACCCCTCGTTGAACTTGGCTTCGAACGCTGATTAAAATTCTGTTATTTTTGCCAATGTCCGGTTTACGAAAAGTCAGTTAAATAAATAGAGCTGTTTCTGACCTATAACTGTATCTTGCCTATTTATAGCTGCTTCTGACCTTTACACAGAGGGCCCTCTTTAGGTGACTCTTAAAGGCTTATGTGCATTTTAATTAAAAATCTAATGGTCTGACGTTTATAATTTATGTTATGAGTTGTTAGCTGTAAAGTATGTACATCCAATTTTTCAATAAAAATCTGACAACCTCGTGCCTTTGTGTAGTGCCTTAGAATACGCATAGTCATTTAATGGTTATAAATTACAAAGCAGAAGCTGTTGACCTCGTGCCTCTGTGTAGTGCCTTTGAATACGAGGGGCCATTTATGGCTATAAATTACTAATAGTTTGAAGCCTTGAGCGGGGTGATCGGCTGTTTTCTCCCCATCAGGGCCCTCACGTAGGGAGAGTACCAACTCCGAGTGTTTGTAAGACCCATGTACAAAGTGGGCCGTCACTCATAAAGGAGTTAGGTATATACAGTGGGAGAATTGCTGCCTGTTGGATGTAAAGAATCACCTGTTCGGTTTCTTTTCTGCTTCGATCATTTACAAACTATTTAAGAAAAAACTTATGTTTGCACAGAGGGTCCTTTTTAGGTGGCTCTTAAAGGCTTATGTGCATTTTCATTAAAAATCTAATGGTCTGACCTTTATAATTTATGTTATGAGTTGTTAGCTGTAAAGTATGCACATCTAATTTTTCAATAAAAATCTGACAACCTCGTGCCTTTGTGTAGTACCTTAGAATAGGCATAGTCATTTAATGGTTATAAATTACAAAGCAGAAGCTGTTGACCTCGTGCCTCTGTGTAGTGCCTTTGAATACGAGGGGCCATTTATGGCTATAAATTACTAATAGTTTGAAGCCTTGAGCTGGGTGATCGGCTGTTTTCTCCCCATCAGGGCCCTCACGTAGGGAGAGCACCAACTCCGAGTGTTTGTAAGACCCATGTACAAAGTGGGCCGTCACTCATAAAGGAGTTAGGTATATACAGTGGGAGAATTGCTGCCTGTTGGATGTAAAGAATCACCTGTTCGGTTTCTTTTCTGCGTCGGTCATTTACAAACTATTTAAGAAGAAGAAATTTATGTGAACACCGCTGTCAGATTAAATTCATAGCATTATACAAACTCTTATCTCTTGGCGCTTGCGGTCAGCCTTGACGGTTTGCGTAAAATATCTCGTTTCGCTTATTATGTCTCTGGAACACCCTCGAGTAATGATGGATATAGGGGTAAATAAAAATACAGTAATAATACAAATCCTTTTATTTTATTTAGCTATCAATACAGTTCATTGGCCTTAATTCTAACATGAGGAACTATGCTTAAACATGTTTTGGTTTTTTGGTATACCCATAGGGCACTGAATCGTAATTTTCTATGATTCTACGTTTATTAAATGTAATTTTAAATGTTTTAAATTCGTCTTTTGTTACTATCGTATGGTCCGTAGTTCTACGAATGTTTTTATTAAACAGAATTACCTCCTTGTCGTCTTTACTCATATTTATTATTAGGTCTTCTAAAACACCCATATTAACTTTTTCTAGATTTTTCTGCGATAAGGTAATACCTTTAAATTTACAAATATCTGCATATTTTTTTGTTTCTGGCGAATAAACCACATAGGCGTATGTTTTAGGCCCTCCTGTTACAAAATTAGTTATATAGCTTCCTGGTCCATATTCCTCTAGCTCATCGGTTAGTTCACCTAGGAAGTTCCCTGATGGGGGTTTATAGTGATTTTCCTTGGATATGTAGTGGAACGAATTCGTATCTCCGTACAAAACCCTTTCCCCCAATTTTTCCATCTCGTTATACAGCTTGAGTCGGGCTTGCGCAGTCGTGAAACAGTCTATCGCCACATTTACAGTCGATAAGGGCTTATATGCCTCTTCTTTGTGTATCCAATTAACAATTATAGCTTCTTCATTAACAGGATTTATATGACAAACATTGATTTCAGGGTTGGTTAGGAGCGAGTACAATTCAGCAGGTTCTGTAATTATTTCTGTCTTGGGCTGATTTTCCCGCTGACCAAACTTACCCCAAAACGAATTCAACATAAGTTTAGCCAGGAAGCGTAAACCAGGGTTTTTTTCTATTTTAGTAGGGTCCAGTCCTATACCCTCGATTCGAAAATAATCTTCTATATATTGCCTTTTCTGCTCCTCAGTCGAACACCCCGGAGGCCATCCTGACGCCTCTTGTTTAATTTTCAGAAATGTGTCTATAAACTCTGTAAACAGACCCGTTCGTACCGTATATTCCCATATTTCTTGAATTTTTAAGATTCGGTATCCTCTGCTGAGAGCTGCCCTAACGTCATCTATAACCCAGGTTCCAATTAGCGCTCTCTCGTTTTCGGTGTGAGTACATATCCCTTGATTGGAATTTACAGCGCATGTACGACAGAGACAGAACAGCAATTTTTTATTTTCTTTTATTGCTAAAACAGGATGATATAAATCTTGAGGTGGCAATATAATACATTTAATTAGTCCCTCTGCTCCCTGTTCGAGTTGTTGCGCGCAATTTTCATGACCTACATGTACATCAGGGTGGCCAAGTGGAAACTTGCCGTATTTGCACACCCACGGATATAAACTGCAGAAATCTTTGTAGTGAATTCTTTCTCCATCTTTTATCGCGTGTTTTAATTTTATTGCTTCGGTTCTGCCCCAAAAAATGCCTCTCGCGGATTCAATGGTAGTGATGTAAGAAGGGGATGATCCTCTAATTCTGTCTGATGTCTGAACTGGCACTCCCACATTTCAATGACCTCATATCCCTGCATCTTTAACTTTTTAGTCTTGGATATTGTTCTGTCATGGCGATTTTCTAATGTATCTGCTGGATCATCGTGTAGAGGTTCGTTTCGTTTAGTTTTCATGCAAACTGGACATCCATGATAGAAACAGCCATGAAACTCGAATATTTGTCGGGTTTGTTCACAATACCCGTCAACTTTGAACCCGCTCACACAGAACTCTCTACCTCGAGCCGCGTTTTGTATAATTATTCCACGTTGTTTTTCTTCGTGAATCAGCCATTGTAAAGCAATTTTAGACTGGTTATCGCTTAATCTGTAATCCTTGCGCGGTATGATTCCTATCGTATTTGGTTTAAGAAAATTGCGGCAATATACTAAATTACATGCCGAGGCAATTGTTGTAGCTTCCAGGAAGAGCTCTACATTACACCGCTCGAGAAACATTTGTCTAAATTTTAAACAGCCCGCTTTCAGAATTTTCACATCGAAAACACAATACTCGACTAGTTCTTTTTGCATATCAAACATGTCGTTCTTGTGTTCGTTGTGCCATTTTAAAAACAGCTTTAGCTCTTTCGGCTTTAATCGGTCGGGGTCGTAATATTTAGTCTCCGGGAGTATTCCCACATAATTTTGATTTGCTTGAATGTTAAATAAATATGGAAAATAACCTTTCTCGAAATGTTGACCTAGTGCGAAGGTTTTAGGCAGTGCTGCTAGTGCCATGGGAAAATAGTTCAGCGAATCTAGAAATTTTATATTATCTAATTGCATGAGTATGATTTTCGTACCACGCATAATGAGTTTAGGTTTTATATTTAATTTAGAATTTAGAATATATTTTAAAATAAACTGGTGGTCGTACGCCTGTCCGTTGTGGGCCAGCAAAATAACTTTTTTAAATTTCTTTCTTAACTCTAAAAGATAGAGAATAAAACCCTCTATGCACTTATCGTTTGATAAAATTTGCCGTTGAGATCCACATTTATGACATATAACCGTCTCTTTATCAATACATTCGTCGCAGACCTGTTCAAATACACACAGGTTGGGCCTGTGTACATTATCGGCTTCTAATCGCGATTCTAAATCGTAGAAAATATAGACACAGCCTTTCGTGTTGGATTTCCGATTATCTGGCTTTATATAACAGAAATGACCCTTTGGCATATAGGCCTTGCACATATGGCAATAAATTTCATTGCAGGTGTGTGCCTTACTCTTGCGTGATTTTAAATTGTATGTCTTGAAACAATCGGGGCATTTTCGTACATATTTGCATATTGCGGTATGCTTATCGAAACAGGATTGACCGCGAAATGATCTGTTGCAGTCATCACAGGTAATCTCCATCTCTTGATTCCTGCATAGAGGTGCTTGGCGACAACACGGGCATGATTCTCTACAGCGATGTCTGTCCTCGTTATTGTAAGGCGTATGGCATTTTTCACAATAATACACACAACAAAATGCTGCAGTCAGGGAAGTAATAACATTATAATGTTGTTCGTGATATAGTAAATTTAATTTATGTGATGTTTCAGGCCCTTCAAATAGAACTGTTCGGCCCTTGTCACCGTACTTGTATACACATATGGTATAGTCCTTTAAATATTGTTGAAACTGTTGCAGTTCTGGGATGCCACATCCAGCTTCAGGTATAATTACTCCTGTATCCTGTAATAGTTGCTGTGTCCTTTGCGTTTGAATTTTAGCTATATCGCGCCGAATTTCTCTATACTTTGGATCGCGTGACACATGCGCAATGGCTACTACAAGAGCTCTCGGTAAACAGAGATTGTCTCTGTTTTTGATCTGTATGATTCCTTGTCGTTTAGCGCACTCCTCATCGTATGTCAAATATTTCCTGCCGCGGCCTCGACCCGCAGGTAGTCGAACCGATGTCACACCCAAACAGAAGGTGTTCGTACTAAATCCTTTGGAATTGGACTGGTATACTTTAAGTACCAAATCCCAGACATTTTCCCATGTTATTTTGCTAGCCTTCTCAAAATTCAGCCACCCCGGTCCGCGCTGGAAGGAATTATCGCAGAATGTTATCCCCACCTGGTCATCGGGTAATAAATCGCGCACTGCATAATTTACAATTTCCTTGACCCCGTCGCGAAGATTTTCTATAATTTCCCCGGGAGCTTCAGCCTGTGGTTTTAATTTAAACTCGACATGTCGGCCTTCGGTGTTGAACCGCTTAATCTTCCTTCTGACGTCACTCTTGATAATAAACTTGGACATTTTAGAGACAACTGTACTGACCGATAACTGGACAGTAATAGCGGCGAGTCGCCTGCGAGAACTGTATTTATATCGTGGCCGACTGTTTGCACGTACCGCTAATAGAACTATTACTTCCGAGGGCCCCCTGTTCGTAGCAGATTTGTGCTAGTTTTGCATAAGAACCAATGTTAAATTGATCATTTAGTAGCTGAAGTCACATTATCTCATAAGAATACATGTAAATCGAGGCACAGGAGTAGAATTGCTGCCGCCGATAGCTTGCCTGGCACATCCTGTGTGCGTTGCGGTTAGCTGGCGCCCCCGTATCTCGATTACATCCGGAGATGCGTACCAGCAGGTAAATAAAACACTAACATTTGCTTAAATTATTTATTTTGTAGATCTCGTACAAAAATTCGACTTACTCTATCATTAACAGTGTTTCTAATAGATTTTAGATGTGAGGGTGCTTCTTCAAAATATTCATCGACCTGCCCCGTCTTCGTTACCCGTACACATTCTTGCAGTATTTTGTAGCTATCGTAATCAGGAGCCACTATTTTTCTAGGATAATACTCCAGATTGTTAGCATTCATTTCCTCGCCCCCGTTAATAGCATTAATTATTTTCGGGGTCGAATCATAGATTTTATTATCAACTTGGATCCACACGTGAAAAACAGGTAGAATATTATCATACACCATTAGGCCATGTATTAATCTCGGATTCATGTTTTTACATTTTCGTAATTGTTCGAATAACATTAGACTTGCGGGTAAACATACCCCGTACATTTTCTTGCTTATAAATTCTTGAGCAATCACTTCGCTGATAAGACTTGAAATTTGATGTTGGTTCATATTTTAGTTGTTTTTCTCAGTCCTGACTGTTAGACTGATAGTGATGAGTCGTCCGCGGGAGCTGTATTTATATCGCACCTGGTTGTTTTGCATGTACCGCTAATTGAACTATTATTTCCGGGGGCCTTCAATAATCCGAAAAAACCCACAGATTTGTGCTAGTCCTCCATAAGACCAATGTTTTGAATACTTAGATAAGACTACCCGAATTTAATATTTAAATTCGTAGGTTGTTCACATTTTTGCTTATTTAAGATCGACCAACCATCTAAACACGAACAATAAATAATTAGCAAACTACAAGTTCTAACTAATACATAATACCAAACGTCACTTATCAAAATTCAGATGCTACATATCAAATTACGTCAAAACAGAACGCCCCCCAAAACATCGTAACGTCGGAGCTTCACAACTTCGAACCGTCCTGCTGTGCGCGTTCGAATGCTCAGCAGCCCTAACTACGTGATGTTCCCACGACCAGCAAAATATTCCCACGACCAACAAAATATTCCCACGGTCAGTAAATTGTTCCCACGCCCCTGACCTTGTGGTTTCCGGGGGCCCCCTTGGAGAGAAGCAGAGCCCCGAGGACCCCTTGGCGAGGGGCGAAACCCCAAGGGCCCCCTTGGAGAGGGGCAGAGCCCCGAGGGCCCCCTTAGAGCGGGGCGGAGTCCCAGGACCCTTTGTCGAGGGGCGAAGCCCCAAGGGCCCCCTTGGAGCGGGGCAGAGCCCCGATGACCCAGTTAGAGAGGGGCGGAGCCCCGAGGGCCCCCTTGGAGAGAAGTGGAGCCTCGAGGGCCTCTTTAGAGAAGAGCGTAGTCCCGAGCGCCCCACCGTCACCTGTCACATGACACAGGGGGAGGGGCTAAAAGGAGAAGGAGTGGGGGGTGTCTGAAGTGACCCCTTACCTACTTATTTGGAACACACCTTTTAGTATAGCACGACTTCAATCCAATTGTTGGATTCTTTCCACGGTGGTTTTCCATAACAACGACTGCGGTAAATAAGATAAGAGAGATCTCATTACTATTGAGCTACCTGGCAATAAAAGTAATTTATAAAATCATACCATTAAAATGTAAGAGGGGCCTCATTACAATATGTTACACTATAATTCTGGAAAAGCGACGAAAATTACCTTTTCGTCAGGCTTCTAAAACTTAGGAAAAGTGTAACAATGACGGATGCCTGTGAATAACAACATAAAACGCTTTTTCCAAACCAAACGAACTAAGTAGGCTACAATAAAACATGCTGAAAAGCAAGAGGGAAACCCAAGATTAAAGGTATTATAAGAAAATTACATCGGCAAGGATCCTGAAAATTAATAATGTATTTGGGCTGATCGAAGAGCCCTAAATTTGGCGCTGTATAAAGTAGCGGCAGTTTCTGTAATTAAAATGTTAAGTGCCGTTGCAGGTCGGTTAGCTTATAATTAAGGGTGACTACGTCCAGCTAATTAGAAGCAAGTGACGCTCAGTGCTCTCTCTGCGGTTTGGAATGTGTAGTGCGAGTGTTATACTGCTTTTGGCATGGGCGCATGCAGAACTTGCGGTTAAACTGCAGAGAGAAACTTCCGGGTGCTGTGAAGCAGTTCAATTTCGTTTGAAGCGTCGTAGGAAGTCGCTGCGGGACAAAAGGATGCCCGGTCACGTAAGTTGTGCCCTTAATTATTCTTTGTGGTAGTTTGGCTTAGCTTGCGCTTATTAAGCGTAAATCTTCGTATTTGTAACACCTTCTTTAGAGGCCTAAAAGGTGCCGTTCTAGCCAGATAGTACTGAGGCCATGAGCCGTCAGAATGTAGATGACCCTGATATCGAATTCAGCGCCCTGGAAAATCGGTTTATGAGCAAGCTTTTACGGGCTTGCTCTGGTACCTGATTCGCCTGCCTAGAGTACGGCTTAGAACGGGTTCGGGGAGGTGTCCTCTAGTACCGGAGCCGGAGGTCTAAAGTATACGTTACGAGTCGGTTTTAGGTTTATGCTCTGGTAACCGAGCCAGTGCCCAGGGAGCGTTCTCAGGATTGGAGTATAGGAGGGTACTTGATGCTCTGGAAAGTTTCTTGTGCATTCCTGGACTCAAGTCAACTGGCCGGGCGTCCTTGTTTTATACCCTTCTAGTCTTTTCTATGTAGACCATTTTTCGGGGAAATTCGAATAAGAGCGCCGTGCTTGTCTGCATGTGAACTCGCGCGCAGCTAGACGTTTGTCTTTATCGCCAAGTCCTGGCGTACTGGAGATTTAAACGCAGATTGTGGGTAAATTGTGGCGTTATTACACACATTATTAATGTGTAAATACTAATTTGTAAGCGTCAACGTCACAACCGTTAAAATTTTTTTTTAAGAGCTAAACATAATGGCTTAGCGATTTGGGTCGTTACATAGTTTCAAATGTACCAACCTCAAATGATTTCTTTAAAATAATTGTTGTCGGGATTATTCCATACAAAAAAGATCAAGGATCACCCTGTCAACAATAAATTGTTGTCTTTAGAAACCTTTCTTCATAGGCTTGTTTAAAAGAACCATGCTTCAAGAATGTAACCCAAACAATGTCATCGATATAAATGTCACCTACCAAAGCATCGTATCCAAAACGTCGACATCAAAAATAGTAATTTTAAAAATTCTTCTATTGTGTTGAAATACATCGTTTTTCTTCGCCTCTCCCCTTCAATTTTCTGCTTTAAACTGACCATTCATAGCAGATCCCGTAAAATTGTTACCTATATGTTTTCAAGAACATGACCAAACATGTTACCAAAAATGTAATATTTAAATCTGCTGAAAAGAATAAACTTCAAAAGAATTACTTTTAACAACTTGACTAAAGAGTTTAACCCATTGCACAATTTCAACAGAATTATAACTAATAAAAATACCGCTATGATCAACCACATCAATGTTAGTTCCTGAAAGTAATTATGGCAATTAAACTATGTAATCAAGCCTTCGTTCAAAGGTGCCAATCAAGCCGATTTAAACGCCTTAAATGAAGTTCACGCAGTTTCCTATCGAGTATTAAAGATATCGCCGCGAAAGGTATTTATATCGCTATTGATATTCATACTTATGTAAAGCATCCTTTGTCAGCAGCCTTTTTCATCATCGCGCTTTTTAATCAATGTATTACTTATTATGACAGTTTTTGTCGGAAACTGAGTATTTCAATATCAGTGCATAGCGAAAAACTGTACTTGGGCCACAAAAGATCAAAGCCTTGCTGATTGCTGTATTAAAAGGATGTTATTAAATGTATCCGTCGATACCAGAGTTTTCAATTAATTTCAAATTATCGCAATTACGTGGGCATATCTGAGTTCACTGGAAACGGCCTGAGTTCTTTTACAAATGAAATTATATTACAAATTGAAATACTTAATACAACAAAATATATACCCGCGATAGTGACGTGAAGTCATACTCTCAAAAATGTAGTCGATACCTATATAAATGGAAACAAACTTATTTGCCCACCAGGTCATAAAACACATCACATTATGGTGAAATATAATATGTAATAGTCAATAATATATTATCCCATACATGCAGCTTAAAAATTACAAATAGTAACACAATACGGTGCACTCGGAATAAAAAATACTAACTCTAAATTAATACTGCCGTGGATCAGCAATAATCGGTTGCAAAAACAAAAGGACATAATTAAATGCACCCAAACAGCTGTGAAGCGGGACCTTCCACAGAAATCAATCAAAACGGACCACGGATTAATCACACAATAAGACCAGAACACGTGAGAAGAACGGAAAACGTACTGGTAGGCCTCAGGTAGGTCACAAGTGGCTGAGATGAAGACAAAGTACCACGTGTTTCCATGATATGTGAGTTTATATTATCAAACCATCATCAATAAAAAATATAGACGTATGAACATAAAAACGGTCGCCAAAGCTACAGAACGGGTATGATTGACCAAGCGATTTACGTCATATGTAGAATTAGAGCTGATAAAAGAACATTTCGGCTTTCAGATACACAGAGAAACAAATCCGTCATCATAACGTGAAATCAATATTTTAATGAAGCCGCATTCAAAGCAGATCTATATAACTATATCTAAGTGCGAAGAAATTCCAAACTAAAATTTACACGAAGTTCGCAAAAACCATTGAAAGCGACCACTCAGTTCATCTTAAGCATGCAATCGAAAGTCACAAAATTAACCAGCTGTGGCAGGCGGAATATTTGAAAGCCTTCAATGCGCTGTTGCGGTCGAGACGAAAATCGCGGAGCGGTAAACTCAAAATAAGTCAACTACTAGGCATAAACGTTGGCTCACAATACTGTTGCTCAAGAATCTAGGGGCATCAAAGCAAGTACAGAGATTATTGGAAGTAAAATATCTACGCTGACAAAATATCTACAGTGTAAAACGTTTCTGGATAATGAAAAGTGAAAATATAGAATTATTTAGATATTAAAGAATTGACAAGTATTTACAAAACATCTCCTTAATATTCCTTATAATTTAAAGTAGCACCGTTTTTAAAAATAAAATTAAATCACGGCTTATTTCAATCACCCCATAGAGTGTAGATGAAGTTTGTAAATGTTGTAAAAATAAATAAATATGATATAATATCCATCTGTCTGTTGTATAGAATTTAGTCAAGATAATTCCAGAAACTTTGAATAGTACCGATAGCACCTACAAGTAATGACACTGAACGTCTTGTAATGATGCTAAGCGATGTTTAAGAATCAAGAGTTTAAACTTTTACCATAACGTCTTGTATTCGCAGCCAGGTATTTTGACAGAAAATTTAGCATTCTCAGTGAAAGTACTTCAGCTGCCACCTGACAAAGATAAGAAATTGGTGAATTGTATTGCAAATAATAGTTAATCGAAAGTGTTAATATTAGAAGTGTTGAAACCCACAGATAACAAATGATGCTGTTTAAACCCCGTACTTAATATTTTAATGCAAATTACTAAATCGGGCTAAATGTAACACATAATTTTGAAACTGTATTAATTTAATGACTACAAAAGATGGTCCTCAGCTGCTTTTACACTACACAAATTAAATTAAATTTAAGGTTCAATCTCTCAGGGTCTTAAGTACTCACTTATGTGGCCTCGCCAAGTTGTGTCATAGAAAATTATTACTTTATATCAACAAAACACATGCCAGTTAATCAAATTAATAGAAAATTTCCCACCTTCTATTGTGCAGATGAACTCGTAACTACAGTTACGTAGGATGTAGTTTTTACCAAGGGCCGGGAACACAAAGCTAGGCTTTTACACAGATGCAGGATTGCACACACTTGCATTTACGACAACTGAATCGTAGTCACTAGGAACGTCTGTCAGGATCCTTAATCTACAAGTGCAGTTAATCTATATGTGCTTATTAGTGCTTTATTAATTGCAGGTTAGAACTTCAATCCTCTCACTTCATTTGACGGTAGACTCTGTCAATCGCTGCACACGAAGAAGATCCTCGTATGTCCCACATACGTGAATGGAGGCAGTGATGTAAAGTTACTTGCCGAATTACAGTCGGCTGCTCGCATGATATATACTCGTTCAACCCAGAGTGAAATAAAACGCTGTATAAAATTTTAGTTATTTATCAGGAACTGTCATTTTCAGGTATAGACAACATCAAATAAATTTTCTGTTTGCCATAGCATTTGGCATATATTTCGTTTTTGGGTAACAACGTTGTACAATTTATTCAGCAGCAGTAAAATGACAATTTCCACCTTGGCCGAAGCCTACAATACTTGAAAACAATCGATAACAAATCTAATTGGTCAGATAAACATAGCCTGGCTATTTTTAAACAAATAAGGGCCGACTAGCAAATTTAAAAAGAAAGGACTATTAAATATATAAATAACTAACTCAAAAGTGAAGTATCTACAAAGCAACTTATACTGACACTTGTGTCGCAAAATTACAATCGTTTTAATATGTCACGTGACGGAAATCCGAAAACATTGAAGCTTCGGTTCGCTGATATATTTTGGAACATTTTCATTTTATAATATGCTTACCATAAAACACTACATGATTATTGAATTCTGCTTTAACGCAACTTTTTATAACTTGCAAGGACTTTATAGCACAAATTTTAACCATATTAGATTTTCATGGTGTGTCGTATAAATAATCATATATTGCACAGGAAAGAAAAATTCATCCCAGAGCTAAGTTATGGAACAATAGATAACATTCAAAGACTATATATAAGTAAAATTTCATTACAATCCGATGTAACATAGTTGAGGAGTCTTATATCGTAGACCATCCATAATAAACGACCTATCATTTTGTCATAAACTTTTATATTTTATGGTGTTTTTAGTGCTGAAATCTAAGCAGAACTAATAAACTAACAAAAATATTTTTTATTTGGACACATTCCCCTTGCAATCATAATTACACATACGCTGTAAAAAAATTTACAACCTACCTTAATTTAGGTTGCTTTAAGTATAAATTTAGTTGGAAAGACTACTCAAAACTGGCCAAATACCATGAGACGAAATTCTAGAAAGTAGCAAATCCAAAATCTGAAAGTTTTAAATTATTAAAAATGTTTCTAATAGCAAGGGTCTTAACAGATTTTTTGTCTAGATTAAAGTTATTAGTTATTAGGGTTCTTTTTAAATCAGAACTTGTTCCCATTTTGCTCGTTCCATAGAAAAAGCATAGTTTCTCACACATTTTGAAGTAAAATCAAACTTAATACGTTTATGTTGGTCTTTATCCACAGCAATATTTAGCATCAGCGTTTAAAGCATTTACTCAAATTGCTCTAGGTACCCAAATATTTAGAATAGCACATATACGTTGCAGCATCAAGAGTACAAAACTATCGTAAGCACCACAACAACCTAAAACCTGTAAGTAAACAACATGGAAAACATGAGGCCATTATAGTAGCTAAGCCCTAACTGGTTTTATTACGTTATTTTTGCGACTACTACAAATTTTTCTCGCGTTTGGGACGATCAGCGATTTTTTGGAATTTCGTTCTTTGCTAAATATCTTTATAGCTTTATGCCGTTTAGAACAACGTCAGTGATGCCTTTTATTTACTACAAAGCGTACATTTTTCCAGAATGTTTAGCAAACGGCTTACCGTAGAAGGTCGTGATTTAAGACTACATCTATAAATCGAATAAGGTTTCTCTAAGTCGTTGGGACTTTCCGAGCCTTTACAACCTTGTTTAGGCCCCCATTGCACTTTTCCGCATCTGAATCTTTAAATATAGTACTCTCCCGCCTTTGTTGGACTTTGTATGAAAACCTGGGTGTCTGGCAACATCTGTTGAGCCTCGTTCCCTTTAATTATAAGTTTTCAATAACCCACGCCTTAGTTTACCACCTTGTAAAAATTACTCATCTCTATCGCCCTACTTTATGCAGATTTGGCTTCGCATTTTCGGAAGCGGCCCATAGGTGGACGCTGTTTGCGGTTTAACAAACATTAACTGTTATGCGCGCCGGATGACGTTTCACCCTTAATGGTTTTTTGTCTCCAGCGTACCAGTTGTTCTATTTCTATGCAGGTCAAGACTTGTTCATCGAATTACGGCGTTCTGTGAGCGGGAACTTCTTGCATCAAATAGAGCAATACTAGCGCATTCCTGTGAGCCAAAGAGAGAAAAAATTAAATAACGCCGCAAGCGCCCCCTTGTGGTGCGGGCATTCCTTTGTTGGTGGGCGAATAAACATGACATTTGTGGCATAATAAGAAGTAGAGATCATGCCCCTAGCGGTCTTCAACTCAATGCCTTGCCGGACATTAGAAACGGGTACTGTGATTTGTTCTATTGTGCGGTACAAACCGTAACCAGTGAAGCATCGTTGTTGGATTTAAACGACGTAGTTTGCGCATAGCACCCGTTATACGCAAACTAGACTGACGCGAGCTATTTTTAGCCACGAGTTAGGTCAATAAGTTAGTTGCGCGGGGTCGGTCCACTGTGATTAATTTATGAACAGTAGGCAAACCCACGTTGCATTGCACTGAAATTATTATTTCTTACATTAAATTTAATAACCTTTTTATTTTATAGGTATATGAATGTTGACAATAATTGGAATTTTTAGCTTCAATAGATCCAATTAACCTTAACTATGCCAAGATGGTTTTAATTGTGTTTGTATGTTGAGCTGTAATATTATTTTTTGTTGTGATGTGTATGTGTTTGTACAGTGCCCAGGCAGGAGCGAAGGGGCCATAAAAAGTAGGTCCAAAGGACTCAGACTGGGAACGTCTCACGCCAGCACCGTAGCGAAACCACCACTCCTGGATTTTTGCCAGGCTCGGTGAAGTAATTCAAAATTCGTGGCGCCTGTTTTTCCTCATTTTCTCGATGTCAAGTTAACTAACTCCGGTAACAGTCCTAAACTATACCTCTCTCTGTTACAGGACAGTTAAGGTGCATTTAAGGTAGACCCTGCTTTTCATTTAATGAAATGTCGTAATGATCCATTTCGCTTGTAAAAAAGTGCAATGTAGCCTTAATGTGGTTTGTTCCACCCCCTGCCCTATCAGGCAAAATTCGTTATTTATTACTATTCCGTTTCATACATTATTACTACCTCAGCTAATTCCATTCATGTTGCTTTAGTGTGTTTCGTTATACGTCACTACTTTAAATTGATCACTTTTCTTACATTTTCATAATGCCGTACTAAATAATAATATTAGCAAGAAGACCAAATAAACATCTAAGATTGTATGACATTATACATTTGGTCGTTTCTTATGCTAGACAAATGTTATCACGTAGCGTTCCACTTCTGTCCCATTTAATAGCAGTTTGCATGTGACCATGAGCAACCTTAATTTTCAAAAATCGTTTCCTTAGCCAGTGCTGCATTCGCTTCTGTTAGCTCACATACCAAAACCCTTGCACAGTACTGCTAAGACTATTTTTTAATAATTTACAGAAAGATAAAACAGATTTAAAAACTCGAGTCTCTAACTGAGTTGTAAATAATATAAAAGGCGCCCAGAACAACCCATCAGGAAATTCGTTGACGTTTAGTTTACAGCGTATTCCATTCTTCAGTTTGATTTTTCTTCCAAATACAAATATTTATAATTTAAATAGTGCACCTAATTCCATGCTTTATTACAGCTAGTTTACGTGCAATGTAACGAGCTAATAAAATTTTCACTACCAAACAAAAATACTTTACTGTACGACCTCAATTACTGCAGTCTGCAAAGAAATGCCTCGTGCGGATGTTTATGACCTGCTCTTGATAAACAACCGAGTAAGTGCTTCCCCAATTTAGCTAAGACAACAAGCAAACGTCCTCAACAATGACCAAACCGACAGAAGTGCTGTTAGCCTTTCTTCTGGCCATAAAGTTCTTCCAAACCCAATGCGGGTCATCACGTCAGCCGTTCGAGCCTCGCGTTAGCAGTAGGTATACCAATCCCTCAAGGAAGTAATTTTAATTTCGACGATTTAGGGACTTGTGGAAAGAATGAGGTGTACCGCAGTTGCGAATGGGTGTGCGCCAACGACTGTCCGGGAATAGTAAGGCATCAACACTATCAAATGGTGCACTGCGTCAGCGGGTGTTACTGCCGACCTGGAAAAGTGCGCCTCGACAGGGGATCCTACTGCATTAGGCCCCACATGTGCGTACAATACGCCAACAAGACCATTTCAGGAAAATCAGGCAAACAAGGCAAAACAGAAAAAATAACCAAGCCAAGCAAACCAGCTAGACCAAGTGACCGGGATCAACCAAACAAGTTACCCAACCGAGACAATCCAGTCAAACATAAGCCAAGCAAACTGCATAGCCCAGGCAAACTGCATAAGCCAGGTAAACATGGGAAGCCAGGCAAACATGGGAAGCCAGATAAATAGCAAAAATCAGACAAACATGGCAAGCCAAGCCAGCAGGTACGATCAGTAGTTGTGCACAGGAACAACTAGAATCTTTTCTTATTTGGCAGATTTGGCCTAAGTATCCATGGATTCAGCCTCGTGATGAAGGTTTTGATGTCGACTACGAGGGGGACACTTTGGATACTGTAACGGAAGTTCCTTCTACAACGTTCGAGTCGCTTCTTGATGACAGTTTGACTTATAGTAAAGCTGCCTTAAAGTTGGAGTCTTGAGAATCATTTTCTAACATTTTTTGTAAACTATAGTAATAAGGTCGTGATCTGTATTAGAAAATAATATTTCCCGTTGTTCAAACAGATCGTTGTTTAGAACATACATGATGCGGAAAAAACATTACGATCGGATTACTTTGAAGCTTTTCACGATGATTTAATCCACCTTCGAGGTTGGACCGTGTCATTGATGCAGAAGAAGAACTCACATTTTTGTTCACTGTGGTAAGAAGCTTTCTCATGAGTATGGAAGGCATTCTGCATTTCGCTCTTCTCCTCCCCACACTCCAATGAAACTCTTACAAAACTGAGCTAAACGCTGAGCTCTTCTACCTCAACAATGATGAAATTTAATCCCGAAAATCGTAGGTTAAACAAAATTAATCAATTAATCAAAAGATGTGGTTCCATGGAACAAGTTTTATTACTGCTTCTTCTGAAGCGACCCGAGCAGTTGGATCGCCTAATCTGTTGTAATGTACAGGAAAAATATCCGTTCTATAAAGATGACAACCATCAAAGGTGGTTGTATAGATATATTGGCCGGAGAACGTACGATGGTGTCTGAGCATGAGGTTTACCCTCACTACTTGCCAACTGTAATCTCAAATGCTTTACTTCTTAGCTACTCACTACCTAACAGTAAAATTGTGCAGTACACTATTCAATCTGACTACATACGTTCTTACTCTAGAGATGGGAGTCACGTCACCCAAGTTTCACTCTTGCTATAAACAATCACGTTCACGGCATGGCTCTCCACTCTGCGTCTAACTGATTCAAGTCCGAATGGGTAATCTCTAAAACCTCATCTGGCAAGGAAATACTCTTCATCATCGTTTATGTGGGTTTCATAACAATGTAATCGAGCTTTAATAATAGTTTAATGGCTAATCGCTAATAAATTGTTGCAACTGCCATAAAAAATGTGTCTGTTTGCAAGACTGACATACAGGTTTTTAAAATCGCAAGCCAGTATTGCTTACATCTCGATTTAGAAAATAATATTATTTTTTAGGAAATATGATATACTTCAATCGCTTTTGACTTACAGCTGTCTTACATTTGTTTATCGCTCTTGGATTTAAGTCTATAAGCAGTCTCTGTTTCAATCAAGAAATCTTGTATGTGTATCTAAAATGGCTGTGGATACAATTCACACTGATCCCGTCACTCCTATTCAAGCTAGTTTAAATCCTACCTCTGCCCATCCACGATGCAGTTGCTCTTTGTATCTCTCGTCCAAACTGCTATTTTCGAGTTAGTTTTATATCTGAAATTACTTCTGGATTCTTCAACGCTTCAATAAGTTTGGGGGTATTTCATAGGATCCCTATTTGGTGCTTATCGAGAAACACTGGGACCACTCGCTGGAAATTCGATGAAGCATTGAGAAGGCCAGATCTGCGTTATTTATATTACAAGCCGGAGCCTTAATACCCACCTCAGAAGTGCGTGTCTCACTTTTGCGTCTTCGCAATTCTGCACTACGCAAAGGCATGGACCATTAAGGAAACCATACTATAAAGATCCATGCTTTCGAGCCCCAGACTCCGAATCAGTTGAATAGAGCGTGTTGGCAACGAAGACGTTTTGAGGAGAAGAAGAAAAATTAGCTGATCATATTCATAGTCAAGAAGAATTTCCTAATTCAAAAATGTACCTTACTTATTCGATCTTCCATCTTGTGCTCTCTTTAGACCTTATGGCAGTAGCGCAGAGCAATAATCAGAGACTAGGGGATAGACCCCAAGAATCTGCACTGGCTCTAGACATTGGTAGTTAGGACAAAAGTTCAGTATGGCTCATTTGTTTGGTGGCTTAGTGTAGAGCGCCCCAGTATTTCTGTAAGATTGTTGGCTAATGTGCAACGACTAGCCTGTCTCGGAATTACAGGGGCAACGAGGAAAACCCCAACGGCCGCACTTGAAGAAATATTAGGACTACCGGGCCTTGACACTTGGATAAAGAGAGAGGCTCTAGCTACCCATCTCAGAATGCTTCTTTGGAATGATCAGGGGTTTCGTACATTCCATGCTCAAATCGCCGAAGTGGCTGCTAGAGAAATACCTCTATCAGCCTACACGGTAACCGAAGTAGACGTCCTGCTAAGGTTAGAAAAAGGATACTCTCTCACTATCTCAACCAGGGAACAGTGGGAGTAGAAAAGGGTTAAGCTCCAGCCGAACGCTTTGATATGCTACACGAACGGTTCTCGAGTGGCGGAAAGGCAATCCTCTGGAGCAGGAATTTATATGGAAGGCCTAGGGGTACAAGAAAGCTATGCTTTAGGAAGATTCACCACGCTATTCCAAGCAGAAGTTTATGCCATTCTATCGGTGGCCACAAGGATCGAGGTCAGGACACCAGCAGAGCAAAGAATATATATTTTCTCTGATAGCCAAGCCGCACTAAAAGCAATCTTCTCGCCCAAGGTAAGATTAGCTCTTGTCCAGGAATGTGGAGATGCTTTAGCTGAATTGGCATGGGAAAAAGACGTCGAGCTCGTCTGGGTCCCGGAACACACAGGGGTCGAAGGCAACGCTAAGACAGACGAACTAGTCAAACTCGGAGCCGAGGAAACTTGTTTTGAACGGGAACCACTTCTGGGTATAACAAGGCAGCAGGTCTCAGCAGCCTTAACCGAGGGAACTTACAAGACCGGCGATGAAAAGTGGAAAGAGTGCAGGGGCTGTCGCCAGGAAAAGTACCACTTAGCAGGACTTGATTCAAAGAAATCGGTCTGGCGAATGGGAAGGAGTCGGAGAACCACAAATCTCTTGATATGAGTCTTGACAGGCCACTGTAAACTAAATAAATTCCTAACACTGATAGGAGAAGGGGCAGATCCCATTTGCCCAAGATGTGGGAGGGATGAGGAAACATCCTTTCACTACTTGGGAGAATGCGAGGCGCACCAGCGACTGAGGTATAAAACCCTTGGAGCAGCTACGCTTAGAATGGAAGAGTTGAACGCCCTATCCTGGGTCGATATTCTGATCTTTATTAGAAAATCAGGAAGGCTTAAGCTGAGAGAAGAGCCCATCGAAGAGGACGATAACGGAGGTGTTTGGAGGGATGTCATGGGGTTGGCAAAAGGGGTCTGTTGTGGCCTACTTGCTAGACTTCGGTCTCTTCACAACTACTACTAATACTACTACTAGGTCAGTTATAGATAAATTAATAACGGCCAATGCAGCGCCCGGTAACTAAAATCGCACAAAAAAAATAAGAAAGCAGCCTCACCTAGCGGCCACTTTCACAAAACTTTGAGAAGAAAATAATGGCGCAGATGTATACAATAATAGATTATTTTTTATGGTTATTTAAAAACAGCCTTGTTAAATGAGTTTTCAAGCCAAGTATCTGAGGTTACTTCTTTACAGCTGATCATCCTGTTTTTCATTTAAATAATACTATGAAAAATGTCATTCGCTAACTTATCAATTTAAGAATTCTAAGAGTTCTTGCTGAGTTGCGTTTTGGCAGAAATACCATCTTTACAATTCCACATGCTACTACTTTGTACCCAGAAGTCAGACTCTACCTCCTAGGCTGTTGAACTGAAACATGTTTTCTCCAAGTCCGCCGAACCGTGGAGGAGTTATTCCAAGACATGCTTCGAGGCCTTATTATCTAATTTAATTCGTTGGTTATTCTTCCAGAGATTTGCTTTGTACACGCGGGTGCAACAGCCAGCCGCCATCGCCAGCTCAGTCGGATGAAGGCGTGCAGTTATTTAACAGTACAGTCGGTAGAACGAAATAATAAATGCCCAGCGCCAACTAGTTTTTTTTTGTATTACAATACGGCGAGGGCAATCAGGTGTTCAAGAAAATTCGTAAACTCACAATGCTTAAAGCACAAATTCAATTAGTGAAAGAGGAACTTCAAACACAATAAACAGCCGTGACTAAATTAAGCCTTCATAATTGACAATATCACAGTATAATTTTCCAAGATTCGGGATTACAGTACAGGTAAATATATCACAACAGTATCGGTCCACCAGCAAAGTCGCAGGTGGCCACAATATTACTGGCTAGACTAATTAAGTTTAGCTAATTTATCAGTAAATAGCATGAGGTACCTAGAAACAAGAATTACAACTAACAAGGCAATCGCCTTATCTCACACATTAAAATTAGGTTCGGTATAGGCAAGATTACAGCGGCGCCTAGTTTCGAAGGAAACATAAATGCGCGTCCAGCAGCGAGCTCAAGGCCGAATGATATGGGTCCCGAGTGGTGTAGCTTGAACAAGCGTCCACGTTCGATCAGCAGAGTTAAGCAACGCTGTCTCTGGTCAGAACTTGGATGGGAGTTCCACGGCTGCATCTCTCGGCGCCTCGTGGTACGGCTATCACGGAAAAAAGTTGGTCCCGGCGGTCATACAACATCATGACAGTCGTTAGTGGGGTTGGAAGTCCTCATAACTGCACAGCGACGCCTATAATTGGCCTAACGGCTGTTGGCTGAGTGCGAATTAAATTAAATATCCCGGTTTTCGAATTCGTTTGGCCCCAAATTTGGGCTACCTGAAGCTGGTGTTTCCAAGGGGAATTTACCGTGCAATATTGGTGCAACCTAGACCTGAAGGTAAAGCCTTCTTGTCGGATCCTCTTCTGCGCTTTAATGACTCCTGCAGCAGGGGATTCAGCGAATCCGAAGGTCCAAAAATTGCCAATACATGGAGCGTCCGAAGGCGGGTAAGAACAGCTGTATTCCCAAGCCTCAATTTGGCCGTGTGGCACTGGGTGCTGTATAAAAAGCCCCCCGGTGGAAAACCAAGACCGACAGATTAAATCGACACGAACTTTTTACTTACCCTGAAAAATGTCCAGGCGAATTTATGAGGCAAGTGGAAACATGGAAAATTTAGCAGCTTCTTCTTACGTTCTGTTTGTTTCTCCAGGTGGGTTTCTTATACAGTGAACTGCAGGTTGCAGTTTCGGTCAAGTAGCGGCGGCGATTAAAATCTCGGAAAACTTTAATGTTAACAAAATTAAACTCGTTCTAATACTGCCTGCCGCTCAGGATTAAGCGAGTTTGGATAAATATGTTAACGGCAGGGTAGTCGGACGAATTACAGGAAAATTAAAAGCACCTATGAGTTGACAGAAACGCTGTTATCTCCCTAAGGGCTCACTCGACCTGAGTTTATTCTGCGAGAAAAAAACTGTGTCAGTACAAAATAAAACAGGTAGAGATCGGAAGGAAAGTATGAGACGGAAAATATCAATATGATTAGGAACAGGACGGGCGAGGTATTCTCAAGATGGGGCAGGTAATTTCAAGTTACTGGAATGGCCATGTATTTTCCTTTTATACCTTCCGTACGATGTTATTGGTACATGAGCTCCCTGCTTCATGGATGGGGAAAACACTCCGTCGGTTCTTCAGCTCTGTTTGCTCATAATGGCTGGGATACTGTTATTTTCTTTTCTCACAACGGATAAATTCAAAGCTTGATAGCGCGACGAATTAAACTCAAATACCTTTTATGTGTAATAGAAATTTAATTTAGGCGCAAGTGTTACAATCTTCTAGCAAAAAAGAAAAACTATGCTGAATGGAAAACATTTTATGCGTACCAAAATCTACATCAACCCCTAAGCTATTGAATAAAACGGTAATTAATGTATTCAAAAGAACATATATCAATTGTAACGGATCTTTCGAAACAAACCCAGCAAATAAATATCAACAAAATGTTACAAGACGATGGCATTACTAGTAATGTAACAAGCGTTAATGAAACTATTGATAAAAATATATAGTAGAAAAATCGACGTCCAAAGAATGGATACTATCACTTGCCTAAAACAGCTTAGATTCCGGAAAACTGAAACAGCTATAAAATTAAGACAGTCACGAGCTGGAACCATCCAGAAGATATAAACATTGATGACTAAGAAAAAAAAGCAGCCGTATAACTAAATATTTTTCTCAAATCGTTTATAGGTTTTTCTTAATTATTAAAATCTAGTATACCGGGTGACAATGAGACTAGGGTCATGCTTATATCTTCTTTATTTATGAATCGATTCGGATAAAATTTTATACCAAGATACTACACATAATTTCTGTATATTTTATGTTTTTCTGAATCTTAGTTTGCAGTGCCCGGACAGTAGACCCTCGACAAGTCGGAGATTATTCCTTGGCAACAGTACACAGAAGCTTACAATCTTTCCAATAGCAATCCGTAGGTATAATATGGCATGTATTCGTGTCATCTCATCTATCATAATTGCTGTTGCAGCTCTTTTTTGACTACTTATGATATTGAACAAAGCCGATGAAAGAGCTATTGCAGGTTCGAGACCAAAGAAGGAACGCTTTGGCCCTTGTCTTGCCGGACCATCAGCACCCTTATATCCACATAATATTTTTCTAAATAAACAAAAAAAATGAATCGCTGCTCCCGAGTGCGTTATTTGACAAACATGAAGAAGAATTATCTTACTTGATTAGTTTTAAACGCATTTAGAACCATCGAAACTTCCAGAGGAACTTTATCAGAGATTTCTTATATACTTAGGCAAAGTACCGGATATGTGGGGCATAGAAAGGTGCTTCAACATTTAAAAATACCGTTAGTTCTTACCATATGCGATTTTCTGAAACTAGAGAAAGGTCCCAAAATAAATTATGCTTTCAAAAATCCGTTAACATTATTTCAAAATTATCGCTATTTAAAAATAAAATACAAAATCAATCACAAATTGCTAGTATAATTGCAGTCACTAGAAGGAATCCAAGATGGCTCCCAAAAGAATAACATATGATTTTAAAAACCTTCAGTGGATGTTGAATTAAATTCATTAAGTACAACCTCGTTAAGTTGGACCAGCCGGGACCGCGGCCAATCCGGCATATCGAAAATCCATGCTAGCCGGAAAAAGAGCAGAAAAAAATGAAAAATGAAAATATACTTTCAATAATTTGCTATATTATGGAGAAAAACGCTTTTAAAGTATTGACACATCACAATACAACAAAAAAATACAACTGTTGGTTGTACAGGTATGTATGTATGTCTAATTTTTGCGGATAGAGCTTGTTAATTTCTGTTTACGTTTTTCCTAAACCGGTTCGGGTTACCCGGAGATCAGACTTAAAGGGGGCCCACTTAACGAGGTTGTACTGTAATTTATTTTTACGGCAATCTAACTGTATTTATTTTTTTAAATGCTGTTATTAGTGGCCAGCATCAGGCCGGATTATCCCAGCATGGATATTTTGATTGGCGCATGTTCAGGGCATTCACACAGAAAATTTTTTGCTGTGGCGTCCCCGAGGCTGCATCTTCGACACGTTGGGCTTCAATTAGTCCCATCCTGTTTGTATGCTTATTTAGTTTGCAGTGCCCGGACAGTATACCCTCGACAAGTCGGAGATTATTCCTTGGCAACAGTGCACAGAAGCTTGCAATCTTTCCAATAGCAATCCGTAGGTATAATATGGCATGTATTCGTGTCATCTCATCTATCATAATTGCTGTTGCAGCTCTTTTTTGACTAATTATGATATTGAACAAAGCCGATGAAAGAGCTATTGCAGGTTCGAGAGCAAAGAAGGAACGCTTTGGCCCTTGTCTTGCCGGACCATCAGCACACTTATATCCACATAATATTTTTCTAAATAAACAAAAAGGATGAATCGCTGCTCCCGAGTGCGTTATTTGACATACATGAAGAAGAATTACCTAACTAGATTAGTTTTAAACGCATTTAGAACCATCGAAACTTCCAGAGGGACTTGATCAGCGATTTCTTATATACTTAGGCAAAGTACCGGATATGTGGGGCGTAGTAAGGTGCTTCAACATTTAAAAATACCGTTAGTTCTTACCATATGCGATTTTCTGAAACTAGAGAAAGGTCCCAAAATAAATTATGCTTTCAAAAATCCGTTAACATTATTTCAACATGATCGCTATTTAAAAATAAAATACAAAATCAATCACAAATTGCTAGTATAATTGCAGTCACTAGAAGGAATCCTTAAAAACCTTCAGTGGATGTTGAATTAAATCCATTAAGTACAACCTCGTTAAGTCGGACCAGCCGGGACCGCGGCCGATCCGGCATATCGAAAATCCGGGTTAGCCGGAAAGAGAGCAGAAAAAAATGAAAAATGAAAATATACTTTCAATAATTTGCTATATTACGGAGAAAAACGCTTTTAAAGTATTGACACATCACAATACAACAAAAAAATACACCTGCTGGTTGTACAGGTATGTATGTATGTCTAATTTTTGGGGAAAGAGCTTGTTAATTTCTGTTTACGTTTTTCCTAAACCGGTTCGGGTTACCCGGAGATCAGACTTAAAGGGGGCCCACTTAACGAGGTTGTACTGTACTTTATTCTTACGGCAATCTAACTGTATTTATTTTTTTAAATGCTGTTATTAGTGGCCAGCATCAGGGCGGATTATCCCAGCATGGATATTTTGATTGGCGCATGTGCAGGGCATTCACACAGAAATTTTTTTGCTGTGGCGTCCCCGAGGCTGCATCTTCGATACGTTGGGCTTCAATTAGTCCCATCCTGTTTGTATGCTTATTTAGTTTGCAGTGCCCGGACAGTATACCCTCGACAAGTCGGAGATTATTCCTTGGCAACAGAGCACAGAAGCTTGCAATCTTTCCAATAGCAATCCGTAGGTATAATATGGTATGTATTCGTGTCATCTCATCTATCATAATTGCTGTTGCAGCTCTTTTTTGACTAATTATGATATTGTACAAAGCCGATGAAAGAGCTATTGCAGGTTCGAGAGCAAAGAAGGAACGCTTTGGCCCTTGTCTTGCCGGACCATCAGCACACTTATATCCACATAATATTTTTCTAAATAAACAAAAAAGATGAATCGCTGCTCCCGAGTGCGTTATTTGACATACATGAAGAAGAATTACCTAACTTGATTAGTTTTAAACGCATTTAGAACCATCGAAACTTCCAGAGGGACTTGATCAGCGATTTCTTATATACTTAGGCAAAGTACCGGATATGTGGGGCGTAGTAAGGTGCTTCAACATTTAAAAATACCGTTAGTTCTTACCATATGCGATTTTCTGAAACTAGAGAAAGGTCCCAAAATATATTATGCTTTCAAAAATCCGTTAACATTATTTCAAAATAATCGCTATTTAAAAATAATATACAAAATCAATCACCAATTGCTAGTATAATTGCAGTCACTAGAAGGAATCCAAGATGGTTCCCAAAAGAATAACATATGATTTTAAAAACCTTCAGTAGATGTTGAATTAAATCCATTAAGTATAACCTCGTTAAGTCGGACCAGCCGGGACCGCGGCCGATCCGGCATATCGAAAATCCGGGTTAGCCGGAAAGAGAGCAGAAAAAAATGAAAAATGAAAATATACTTTCAATAATTTCCTATACCATGGAGAAAAACGCTTTTAAAGTATTGACACATCACAATACAACAACAAAATACAACTGTTGGTTGTACAGGTATGTATGTATGTCTAGTTTTTGCGGAAAGAGCTTGTTAATTTCTGTTTACGTTTTTCCTAAACCGGTTCGGGTTACCCGGAGATCATACTTAAAGGGAGCCCACCTAACGGGGTTGTACTGTACTTCATTCTTACGGCAATCTAACTGTATTTATTTTTTTAAATGCTCTTATTAGTGGCCAGCATCAGGCCGGATTATCCCAGCATGGATATTTTGATTGGCGCATGTGCAGGGCATTCAGACAGAAAATTTTTTGCTGTGGCGTCCCCGAGGCTGCATCTTCGACACGTTGGGCTTCAATTAGTCCCATCCTGTTTGTATGCTTATTTAGTTTTCAGTGCCCGGACAGTAGACCCTCGACAAGTCGGAGATTATTCCTTGGCAACAGTGGACAGAAGCTTGCAATCTTTCCAATAGCAATCCGTAGGTATAATATGGCATGTATTCGTGTCATCTCATCTATCATCTTCGGAGGTTTTCCAGTTTTTCCACCAGCAGTACCTCGAGACGTGTTAGGCGGTACTCGATGTCCCCGTTGCGGAATCTTGTAGGAGGGTGGGGCAAAGGACGGGGCTGTTAAGTCAATGCTTAAAAAATCAAATGTTACATAAGAAAAAACTCACCGTGCTTGTGTTGTCGACATGCCTGTGCCTCGCAGGGACTAGTTGTGAACTTGTAAAGGTAAATATGGTAAACAGCAGCTCTAATACGAGGAGCATTGTTCCGGTGTCTACCAGAGAAGGACCAGCTCTATACTAACCATGGTTTAATTTATGGTATGTCGCGCAATGCGTCAATATTCACAAAAAATGAATAATAAACGAGCTCGAGGCGTAAGGATCCTCTTGTAGTTTTGTCCTTGGTCACAGAGTCGTGCGATCTGAAGATTACGTTATATAATGTCGCAAAGGCGACTTATCAGTAACATAATTCCGATTTTTTTTCAAAAAGTACTAGGGCTTTTTCAATTTCAATATATAACCATTTTTTAAATATAGTCTCATCGAGACCATTATTTGAAAGCCTCAATTTCCTATATTTGGATATCTATGGGCCTCCGCTCGCTCATCTTATGGTTCGGTACTGGCTCAAAGACAATGACAAGCCAACATCTGCTATCCTTTTTTAGGTCGACTTCGGTTCGGAGGAGTACCAATGAAAACAAAGAGCTTGTTTTTGCCCGATTTAGATTTTTATGGCGGGATAATTGAGTTCTATGGGAATTTTGGCCGAGGCGCCGCATAAAAATAAACGGCGAGTAATTGCATAGTTGCGAGATAAATTTAGAAAATTGCCAGGATGATCAAAACTCGCGGCCAGATTTAATTCTCGCCTCAATTAGCAGCTATGTACATCCAATTATAACCAGCTGCAATTACACCCAGTTCAACTTTCTAATAGACTTAATTAATATGCCGGTCTTTACTATACATTCCATTTTTCATTCATTAAGGGCTAATTAACAATCGCATCAAATAAATGTTGGCAATTGGCAGTGTAGGTACGTCGAATAGTGACAAGGGGAAGTATCAGCGGTAAATGAATTCGCAAACAGCTATAATATCGATCAGGACATGTTTTCACATACCAAATAATACCCATTGCTGCATTTGCATAACGATAACATATCTGTTTTCAATGTAGCTAGATTTTAAATTATCAATACACCACATGCATGCTTTCTAGTTACGATACTAGCAGTAAAACTTTTTCAGTATTCACAAATTTATCATTTAAATGCTGGTTGTACAGCAATGATTACATTAATCGACATTATCTTTGAAAAAAAAATAAATCTTGAAAAACTTCTACTCACGAAGGATCTTCAAACATTTCGACATTGAAAACGTTGGCTTCAAAAACAACAAATTAAACAAAATGTTTTTAGAATTATATTGGGCACATAAATACACTACGGTGGTTAGCTTATAAATTAATGTACAACAGAAAGTCCTGTCCCACGAATCAAAGTAGAAGAGCATTTGCAATTTACTCTTGATGCCACAATGACCCTCTGTAACGATGGCAACCCTCATATTTTTGCTCACACCAATTCTAAAGCAATACTTGTCAACAAGTGTTATAATGGGTGATAGTTCAACGAGAATACAGCAATGTGCATTGATTATATTTTAGCTGCTGAAAATGTACACAGATGGAATTCATAGTCGTTTAAACGTTGGCGATGGTGGATCTATTTCTGGCAAATTCAAGAAAATTGTTTAGCCATTATACTTCTATTTCGATAGAGCAACTTCGATTCCTTTACTTACCTCAAACAAATTCAAATAAACATTATTACATCAGTGCGGTCTCTTAAAGACTTGCTCCTTATTGTGCCCATCGTCGTCGTTCTGGTCAGAACTTGGGAGTTCCACGGCTGCATCTCACGGCGCCTCGTGGTACGGCTGACACGCAAATAGTTGGTCCCGGATGTCATGACAGTCGTTACTGGGGTTGGAAGTCCCTATAAAATGTACAGCAAAGCCTGTAATTGGCCTTACGGCTGTTGGCTGAGTACTAAAATAAATAAATTTAAAAAAGGTATTCAAGTCAAAATAGTATCGAGGACGCAAAACGGGCGTTTCTGGAACGTGATGTGAATATATAGTACGAGCTACAAAGTATCGAACAAAATAATAACCAAAAACAGCAGGTTATGCCTGAGCTAGGTACTCTAAAAATATTATACACGGTAGCCTTAGAAATAGTAGTGAAAGTTACATGCATGTTCATATTATATTAATCATTTATAATTTATTAACTGAAATAAGTACAAATAATTAATTACATACAGGTACAACACGTTGTTTGGAGTAAACTAACATTAAGATGTATAGTGTTTTAATTTAATTTAAGTGGCGAACCCGTTTGGCAAATCTAGTGGATTATTTCTCTATAGTATTTCTGTGATGGCACTGTTATCCGAAAGGGCAATAGCTAATGAGTTGGGGCGGTCCAGTTTACCCAGGTATATTGTACTGGTGGACTTGTAACGCGCCATGTGCATCCCTCGCCTATAATGTTTATTTTATATTCATAGTTAAAATTCAGCTTGGATTTAATATGCTTCAATATTGTAATTGGATTTAAAATGATATTTTATGTAAGCAAATGTTCGTAAGAACGGTCCTGTACAATCAACGCATTGTGTAATGGAATTCACGAGTGGAGCAATTAACGCGCTTTTAAGCCGGTTTGCGGAATACCGGGAGTTTCAACTCGTGCAGATTTTTCAAAGAAGTCAGTCATTTGAGTGCTTTGGCCTGAGGACTGCACTTATCGGCGCTCCAGATATGCAATACGCCAGTCTCCTAGAGGCGAAATAATTAGAAACTGCCTTAAAAAGCCTTGTGATAAATAATTGCTGCAACAAGTGAAAAGTGCAGTGAGCAGGCGTTTGGAATTAGGCAAACGCATTGCCTGGGTGTACCGGTGAGTACATAATTTTGTGCTATATTGAACGCGTCTATTTTGGGAAACGCCGATTAAATTCGCAATCAAGACGTGCTCAATTTAAGAGCAAATAGCAAGTTTGAGGGCTAATTCCTGGTATAATGGTTGCAATCAACGCTATTACGAATTGCGTTCAACTGCGAGAGGTTTTTGAAAGTGTGCAGGATTGCGCTTGGTGTGTACTTTGCACCTATTTGAATAGAAGTAAACGCAATCATAGTCGGTATTTAACCAGGACCGTATGAAGACATTTTGAGATCTGCGTTATTTTAAAATTCAATTATTTCGAAGTTAATTTAATACGCTTTATGGAGGTTTCATGTATGTGTTTGAAGCTGATAGCCACAACTATTTAAACTTGTATTCTTTTATTTAATTTGTATTTATCTGTGTTTTCTGTGTATTTTTGTATGTTTTTATTTGTGCCAATATATTTTCTTGTACATTGTGTAAGGTCAGTTTCATTCCGACCAACACTACAGGGAAACCGGATTTCTCTTTTGGCAGATAGTGATCTTTCATGTATCTACTGAGCTAATTAAGGGATAAAAAGGGCAAACAATTATTCAAATATTAAGGAGTACGAGACGTCTGAATCAAATTTAAAGTAACGCGTAAGAGCTAAATTCCATATACTGTTATGCACTAGATCACTTCTATGATACAATCTATGCCAAGGACCTGTTTGCAACAATGAAATGTTCTTGTGACTGTTTACTGTTGGTGTTTCGGCCATTTTCCACTTGTTTACGTTTAAAATATTGAATGACATTGTTTTCTACATTATATTCTATTTATTTACGTGTGCGTGAAGTAACTAGCTAAAGTAGCACTGCAGCCTCTCGGTTTGTATTAAAAAGAAGCAGAATGAGAATTTTAAATATTCCTTCCTTCATCATCACTATCGTCGTCATGGATTAAATCCTATTATTTTCTTACGGTCCCACGTGTTATAATTGGTCTTTTCAACGTTTGTTTGGTCGTCCCTCGTTTTTTCTTCCGTCTATTGGTTAATATTGACGTAATTATTTTGAAATATGAATGTGGTCGTGGTCCATTTTATTTACATCTTCTTGCCACACATGTATTAATTTATTCTGTCGTTTAGATTAAATATGTATAGTGTCTCAAGTCGGATGTCTTCATTTCGATTCGTATTTGATTCCTATTTAGTATCCAATTCTCGCAGCTTTACAGTAAAACAGGGGCGGCCATTACTTTATAAAGTTTCACCCTTGTTTCTTTTTTGTTTTTGGAATATGTCTTCTTTTGCTCAGAATTAGTAATATAACTTGGCTATTTTATTGAAAACATCTTTGTCTTCTCATGCCTCATGTTGCAAGCTAAATAGTCGAAGTATTTTATCTGTTGGTGACGTTGTTAACCATTTTTTCTCTAAAGGGGTCTTGGCTTTTGAATGTCACTACCTTAGTCTTTGATCTTAAGATTTGTAGACTATATACGATATTTATGAAATATATGTATTTCCTTTTTTAAATTACCTAACAGGACTTAGTTGTCTGCAAATAGTAACGTACAGTTAATTCTTAAGTGTTTAGATAAATTATTTGCCAACTATATGATAAACAGAGGGCTATTTAGCGTGCAATATTTTAGGATGCTATTGAAGAGATCGTTTTATACGGAATTCTTTAATAAAGAGATGTCTGATTTTGACCCATTTTGTTTGCCAGCCAAAGCGTGTCCTCGGTCTCGCAACCAGTGAAGGCGAAATTACTACAAACACAGATAAGCAATGAAATAGTGACCTGTGATCTTCACACAGTGTTTGAAGTCCTGCCGACGCCGACGTTGTGGGGTTGAAGCGTCTACATCATTAGGACGCAATTATAAAAACATCGCTATGGATAGCTGTGAAATACAAGTCCAGGTGTAACCCGTATATAACAGTAGCCAAATTTAGCTTTATTATTTCAAAAGGCAATATATGTTTGTGGTTTGTTGCTGTGTAAACAACTTAGCTTTTATTTGAGTAGATTTTTGGAACACACCTTTTAGTATAGCACGACTTCAATCCAATTGCTGGATTCTTTCCACGGTGGTTTTCCATAACAACGACTGCGGTAAATAAGATAAGAGAGATCTCATTACTATTGAGCTACCTGGCAATAAAAGTAATTTATAAAATCATACCATAAAAACGTAAGAGGGGCCTCATTGCAATATGTTACACTATAATTCTGGAAAAGCGACGAAAATTACTTTTCGTCAGGCTTCTAAAACTTAGGAAAAGTGTAACAATGACGGATGCCTGTGAATAACAACATAAAACGCTTTTTCCAAACCAAACGAACTAAGTAGGCTACAATAAAACATGCTGAAAAGCAAGAGGGAAACCCAAGATTAAAGGTATTATAAGAAAATTACATCCTGAAAATTAATAATGTATTTGGCCTGATCGGAGAGCCCTAAATTTGGCGCTCTATAAAGTAGCGGCAGCTTCTGTAATTAAAATGTTAAGTGCCGTTGCAGGTCAGTTAGCTTATAATTAAGGGTGACTACGTCCAGCTAATTAGAAGCAAGTGACGCTCAGTGCTCTCTCTGCGGTTTGGAATGTGTAGTGCGAGTGTTATACTTCTTTTAGCATGGGAGCATGCAGAACTTGCGGTTAAACTGCAGAGAGAAACTTCCGGGTGCTGTGAAGCAGTTCAATTTCGTTTGAAGCGTCGTAGGAAGTCGCTGCGGGACAAAAGGATGCCCGGTCACGTAAGTTGAGCCCTTAATTATTCTGTGTGGTAGTTTGGCTTAGCTTGCGCTTATTAAGCGTAAATCTCCGTATTTGTAACACCTTCTTTAGAGGCCTAAAAGGTGCCGTTCTAGCCAGATAGTACTGAGGCCATGAGCCGTCAGAATGTAGATGACCCTGATATCGAATTCAGCGCCCTGGAAAATCGGTTTATGAGCATGTTTTTACGGGCTTGCTCTGGTACCTGATTCGCCTGCCTAGAGTACGGCTTAGAACGGGTTCGGGGAGGTGTCCTCTAGTACCGGAGCCGGAGGTCTAAAGTATACGTTACGAGTCGGTTTTAGGTTTGTGCTCTGGTAACAGAGCCAGTGCCCAGGGAGCGCTCTCAGGATTGGAGTATAGGAAGGTACTTGATGCTCTGGAAAGTTTCTTGTGCATTCCTGGATTCAAGTCAACTGGCCGGGCGTCCTTGTTTTATACCCTTCTAGTCTTTTCTATGTAGACCATTTTTCGGGGAAATTCGAATAAGAGCGCCGTGCTTGTCTGCATGTGAACTCGCTCGCTGCTAGACGTTTGTCTTTATCGCCAAGTCCTGGCGTACTGGAAATTTAAACGCAGATTGTGAGTAAATTGTGGCGTTATTACACACATTATTAATGTGTAAATACTAATTTGTAAGCGTCAACGTCACAACCGTTAACATTTTTTTTAAAGAGCTAAACATAATGGCTTAGGGATTTGGGTCGTTACATAGTTTCAAATGTATCAACCTCAAATGATTTCTTTAAAATAATTGTTGTCAGGATTATTCCATACAAAAAAGATCAAAGATCACCCTGTCAACAATAAATTGTTGTCTTTAGAAACCTTTATTCAAAGGCTTGTTTAAAAGAACCATGCTTCAAGAATGTAACCCAAACAATGTCATCGATATAAACGTCACCTACCAAAGCATCGTATCCAAAACGCCGACATCAAAAATAGTAATTTTAAAAATTCTTCTATTGTGTTGAAATACATCGTTTTTCTTCGCCTCTCCCCTTCAATTTTCTGCTTTAAGCTGACCATTTATAGCAGATCCCGTAAAATTGTTACCTATATGTTTTCAAGAACATGACCAAACATGTTACCAAAAATGTAATATTTAAATCTGCTGAAAAGAATAAACTTCAAAAGAATTACTTTTGAACAACTTGACTAAAGAGTTTAACCCATTGCACAATTTCAACAGAATTATAACTAATAAAAATACCGCTATGATCAACCATATCAATTTTAGTTCCTGAAAGTAATTATGGCAATGAAACTACGTAATCAAGCCTTCGTTCAAAGGTGCCAATCAAGCCGATTTAAACGCCTTAAATGAAGTTCACGCAGTTTCCTATCGAGTATTAAAGATATCGCCGCGAAAGGTATTTATATCGCTATTGATATTCATACTTATGTAAAGCATCCTTTGTCAGCAGCCTTTTTCATCATCGCGCTTTTTAATCAATGTATTACTTATTATGACAGTTTTTGTCGGAAACTGAGCGAAAAACTGTACTTGGGCCACAAAAGATCAAAGCCTTGCTGATTGCTGTATTAAAAGGATGTTATTAAATGTATCCGTCGATACCAGAGTTTTCAATTAATTTCAAATTATCGCAACTACGTGGGCATATATGAGTTCACTGGAAACGGCCTGGGTTCTTTTACAAATGAAATTATATTACAAATTGAAATACTTAATACAACAAAATATATACCCGCGATAGTGACGTGAACTCCTACTCTCAAAAATGTAGTCGATACCTATATAAATGGAAACAAACTTATTTGCCCACCAGGTCATAAAACACATCACATTATGGTGAAATATAATATGTAATAGTCAATAATATATTATCCCATACATGCAGCTTAAAAATTACAAATAGTAACACAATACGGTGCACTCGGAATAAAAAATACTAACTCTAAATTAATACTGCCGTGGATCAGCAATAATCAGTTGCAAAAACAAAAGTACATAATTAAATGCACCCAAACAGCTGTGAAGCGGGACCTTCCACAGAAATCAATCCAAACGGACGACGGATTAATCACACAATAAGACCAGAACACGTGAGAAGAACGGAAAACGTACTGGTAGGCCTCAGGTAGGTCACAAGTGGCTGAGATGAAGTCAAAGTACCACGTGTTCCCATGATATGTGAGTTTATATTATCAAACCATCATCAATAAAAAATATAGACGTATGAACATAAAAACGGTCGCCAAAGCTACAGAACGGGTATGATTGACCAAGCGATTTACGCCATGTGTAGAATTAGAGCTGATAAAAGAACATTTCGGCTTTCAGATACACAGAGAAACAAATCCGTCATCATAACGTGAAATCAATATTTTAATGAAGCCGCATTCAAAGCAGATCTATATAACTATATCTAAGTGCGAAGAAATTCCAAACTAAAATTTACACGAAGTTCGCAAAAACCATTGAAAGCGACCACTCAGTTCATCTTAAGCATGCAATCGAAAGTCACAAAATTAACCAGCTGTGGCAGGCGGAATATTTGGGAGCCTTCAATGCGCTGTTGCGGTCGAGACGAAAATCGCGGAGCGGTAAACTCAAAATACGTCAACTACTAGGCATAAACGTTAGCTCACAATACTGTTGCTCAAGAATCTAGGGGCATCAAAGCAAGTACAGAGATTATTGGAAGTAAAATATCTACGCTAACAAAATATGTACAGTGTAAAACGTTTCTAAATAATGAAAAGTGAAAATATAGAATTATTTAGATATTAAAGAATTGACAAGTATTTACAAAACATCTTAATATTCAGACCAATTCCTTATAATTGAAAGTAGCAACGTTTTTAAAAATAAAATTAAATTACTGCTTATTTCAATCACCCCATAGAGTGTAAATGAAGTTTGTAAATGTTGTAAAAATAAATAAATATGATATAATATCCAACTGTCTGTTGTATAGAATTTAGTCAAGATAATGCCAGAAACTTTGAATAGTACCGATAGCACCTACAAGTAATGACACTGAACGTCTTGTAATGATGCTAAGCGATGTTTAAAAATCAAGAGTTTAAACTTTTACCATAACGTTTTGTATTCGCAGTCAGGTATTTTGACAGAAAATTTAGCATTCTCAGTGAAAGTACTTCAGCTGCCACCTGACAAAGATAAGAAATTGGTGAATTGTATTGCAAATAATAGTTAATCGAAAGTGTTAATATTAGAAGTGTTGAAACCCACAGATAACAAATGATGCTGTTTAAACCCCTTACTTAATATTTTAATGCAAATTACTAAATCGGGCTAAATGTAACACATAATTTTGAGACTGTATTAATTTAATGACTACAAAAGATGGTCCTCAGCTGCTTTTACACTACACAAATTAAATTAAATTTAAGGTTCAATCTCTCAGGGTCTTAAGTACTCACTTATGTGGCCTCGCCAAGTTGTGTCATAGAAAATTATTACTTTATATCAACAAAACACATGCCAGTTAATCAAATTAATAGAAAATTTCCCACCTTCTATTGTGCAGATAAACTCGTAACTACAGTTACTTAGGATGTAGTTTTTACCAAGGGCCGGGAACACAAAGCTAGGCTTTTACACAGATGCAGGATTGCACACACTTGCATTTACGACAACTGAATCGTAGTCACTAGGAACGTCTGTCAGGATCCTTAATCTACAAGTGCAGTTAATCTATATGTGCTTATTACTGCTTTATTAATTGCAGGTTAGAACTTCAATCCTCTCACTTCATTTGACGGTAGACTCTGTCAATCACTGCACACGAAGAAGATCCTCGTATGTCCCACATACGTGAATGGAGGCAGTGATGTAAAGTTACTTGCCGAATTACAGTTGGCTGCTCGCATGATATATACTCGTTCAACCCAGAGTGAAATAAAACGCTGTATAAAATTTTAGTTATTTATCAGGAACTGTCATTTTCAGGTATAGACAGCATCAAATAAATTTTCTGTTTGCCATAGCATTTGGCATATATTTCGTTTTTGGGTAACAACGTTGTACAGTTGCGGACACCTCAAAGTGCACGGTTTTTTGTTACTATGGTTATTTTTGCGATTTTTCGGCTTATTAAATGAGGGTTTCACCAGTGGCGTTGCTTGTGATTGTAAGAATAGGTATTACTTTTTTAATGTTTGTATTTTAGCAAAGTTTCAGAAGTAAACAAACTATACATATAATAATTTGTATTTAATAAATATGTATCAGTATTCGATTGCTATTACGCTTTGCAGTTTGTTTCTCATAGATTTGACCAATGTCTCCATATTGTATCCTTCCAAGCATTTCTTATTCTTTCCCATAATTCATCGGCGTTGTTTGGTGTAAAATCCCTGGTATAAATTTTTGTAGTTCAATACCCCCAAACATTTTCGATGGGGTTCAAGTCCGGACTTCTTGCAGGTCATGGTAATAAATTGATATTATTCCCATCAAACCATCAATGAACAATCCCTGCTGCATGCACAGGACAGTTATTTTGTGAAAATAATGTTATCAATGACGTTAACATAAACAAAATTAATTAATTAGATAATATCTTGCCTGTTGAAAAGTAAATTGATTAGGAAAGACCTCTCTTACAGATGGCAGCATCACATTTTGCAAAATGTTGCAACAATTTTCAACGTTCAGTCGACCATTAATTCTATAGCATGCCCCAGATTCGTGAGCATTGATCCATTCCCATACGTTTACAGAGAACCCACTACCCCTTATGGCCTGAACAAAATATTGCTCCTCAAATTTTAAATTTTGAAAACAATCGTGTTTCAAAACTCGTCGATTTCATTCAAATAGTCAGTTGCAAACTGTTTTCTTCGTTCTTTGTACTCTGGTGTTAAAAAAAACTTTTCTTGCAGAAGTCTCTGCTGCCAACGATTTTTAATTTTGAAAATGTAGCTCTTGCCCACATGCAAATCTGCTGCGACTGACTCAGCGACCAGTTCTCTTCCAGTTTTGTAATAAATAGCTCGCATTTTCTCTGCTTGTGACAAATGTCTGGGAATTTTTCGAGTTTTCAGTTCTATGACAGTTGATGACAAACGTAAACGTCAAAACTCGACGTCTATGATTAGAATATCGTATTACAAGCTAAAAATCTGCCGTGCACTTTGAGTTGGCCGTAACGGTACAATTTATTCAGCAGCAGTAAAATGACAATTTCCACCTTGGCCGAAGCCTACAATACTTGAAAACAATCGATAACAAATCTAATTGGTCAGATAAACATAGCCTGGCTATTTTTAGACAAATAAGGGCCGACTAGCAAATTTAAAAAGAAAGGACTATTAAATGTATAAATAACTAACTTAAAAGTGAATTATCTATAAAGCAACTTATACTGACACTTGTGTCGCAAAATTACAATCATTTTAATATGTCACGTGACGGAAATCCGAAAACATTGAAGCTTTGGTTCGCTGATATATTTGGAAACATTTTCATTTTATAATATGCTTAACATAAAACACTACATGATTATTGAATTCTGCTTTAACGCAACTTTTTATAACTTGCAAGGACTTTATAGCACAAATTTTAACCATATTAGATTTTCATGGCGTGTCGTATAAATAATCATATAATGCACAGGAAAGAAAAATTAATCCCAGAGCTAAGTTATGCAACAATAGATAACATTCAAAGACTATATATAAGTAAAATTTCATTACAATCCGGTGTAACATAGTTGAGGAGTCTTATATCGTAGACCATCCATAATAAACGACCTATCATTTTGTCAAAAACTTTTATATTTTATGGTGTTTTTAGTGCTGAAATCTAAGCAGAACTAATAAACTAACAAAAATATTTTTTATTTGGACACATTCCCCTTGCAATCATAATGACACATAAGCTGTAAAAAAATTTACAACCTACCTTAATTTAGGTTGCTTTAAGTATAAATTTAGTTGGAAAGACTACTCAAAACTGGCCAAATACCATGAGACGAAATTCTAGAAAGTAGCAAATCCAAAATCTGAAAGTTTTAAATTATTAAAAATATTTCTAATAGCAAGGGTCTTAACAGATTTTTTGTCTAGATTAAAGTTATTAGTTATTAGGGCTCTTTTTAAATCAGAACTTGTTCCCATTTTGCTCGTTCCATAGAAAAAGCATAGTTTCTCACACATTTTGAAGTAAAATCAAACTTAATACGTTTATGTTGGTCTTTATCCACAGCAATATTTAGCATCAGCGTTTAAAGCATTTACTCAAATTGCTCTAGGTACCCAAATATCTAGAATAGCACATATACGTTGCAGCATCAAGAGTACAAAACTATCGTAAGCACCACAACAACTTAAAACCTGTAAGTAAACAACATGGAAAACATGAGGCCATTATAGTAGCTAAGCCCTAACTGGTTTTGTTACGTTATTTTTTCGACTACTACAAATTTTTCTCGCGTTTGGGACGATCAGCGATTTTTTGGAATTTCGTTCTTTGCTAAATATCTTTATAGCTTTATGCCGTTTAGAACAAAGTCAGTGATGCCTTTTATTTACTACAAAGCGTTCATTTTTCCAGAATGTTTAGCAAACGGCTTACCGTAGAAGGTCGTGATTTAAGACTACATCTATAAATCGAATCAGGTTTCTCTAAGTCGTTGGAACTTTCCGAGCCTTTACAACCTTGTTTAGGCCCCCATTGCACTTTTCCGCATCTGAATCTTTAAATATAGTACTCTCCCGGCTTTGTTGGACTTTGTATGAAAACCTGGGTGTCTGACAACATCTGTTGAGCCTCGTTCCCTTTAATTATAAGTTTTCAATAACCCACGCCTTAGTTTACCACCTTGTAAAAATTACTCATCTCTATCGCCCTACTTTATGCAGATTTGGCTTCGCATTTTCGGAAGCGGCCCATAGGTGGACGCTGTTTGCGGTTTAACAAACATTAACTGTTATGCGCGCCGGATGACGTTTTACCCTTAATGGTTTTTTGTCTCCAGCGTACCAGTTGTTCTATTTCTATGCAGGTCGAGACTTGTTCATCGAATTACGGCGTTCTGTGAGCGGGAACTTCTTGCATCAAATAGAGCAATACTAGAGCATTCCTGTGAGCCAGAGAGAGAAAAAATTAAATAACGCCGCAAGCGCCCCCTTGTGGTGCGGGCATTCCTTTGTTGGTGGGTGAATAAACATGACATTTGTCGCATAATAAGAAGTAGCGATCATGCCCCTAGCGGTCTTCAACTCAATTCCTTGCCGGACATTAGAAACAGGTACTGTGATTTGTTCTATTGTGCGGTACAAACCATAACCAGTGAAGCATCGTTGTTGGCTTTAAACGACGTAGTTTGCGCATAGCACCCGTTATACGCAAACTAGACTGACGCGAGCTATTTTTAGCCACGAGTTAGGTCAATAAGTTAGTTGCGCGGGGTCGGTCCACTGTGATTAATTTATGAACAGTAGGCAAACCCCCGTTGCATTGCACTCAAATTATTATTCCTTACATTAGGTTTAATAACCTTTTTATTTTATAGGTATATGAATGTTGACAATAATTGGAATTTTTAGCTTCAATAGATCCAATTAACCTTAACTATGCCAAGATTGTTTTAATTGTGTTTGTATGTTAAGCTGTAATATTATTTTTTGTTGTGATGTGTATGTGTTTGTACAGTGCCCAGGCAGGAGCGAAGGGGCCATAAAAGGTAGGTCCAAAGGACGCAGACTGGGAACGTCTCACGCCAGCACCGTAGCGAAACCACCACTCCTGGATTTCTGCCAGGCTCGGTGAAGTAATTCAAAATTCGTGGCGCCTGTTTTTCCTCATTTTCTCTATGTCAAGTTAACTAACTCCGGTAACAGTCCTAAACTATACCTCTCTCTGTTACAGGACAGTTAAGGTGCATTTAAGGTAAGCTCTGCCTTTCATTTAATGAAATGTCGTAATGATCCATTTCGCTTGTAAAAAAGTGCAATGTAGCCTTAATGTGGTTTGTTCCACCCCCTGCCCCATCAGGCAAAATTCGTTATCTATTACTATTCCGTTTCATACATTATTACTACCTCAGCTAATTCCATTCATGTTGCTTTAGTGTGTTTCGTTATACGTCACTACTTTAAATTGATCACTTTTCTTACATTTTCATAATGCCGTACTAAATAATAACACTAGCAAGAAGACCAAATAAACATCTAAGATTGTATGACATTATACATTTGGTCGTTTCTCATGCTAGACAAATGTTATCACGTAGCGTTCCACTTCTGTACCATTTAATAGCAGTTTGCATGTGACCATGGGCATCCTTAATTTTCAAAAATCGTTTTCTTAGCCAGTGCTGCATTCGCTTCTGTTAGCTCACATACCAAAACCCTTGCACAGTACTGCTAAGACTATTTTTTAATAATTTACATAAAGATAAAACAGATTTAAAAACTCGAGTCTCTAACTGAGTTGTAAATAATATAAAAGGCTCCCAGAACAACCCATCAGGAAATTCGTTGACGTTTAGTTTACAGCGTATTCCATTCTTCAGTTTGATTTTTCTTCCAAATACAAATATTTATAATTTAAATAGTGCACCTAATTCCATGCTTTATTACAGCTAGTTTACGTGCAATGTAACGAGCTAATAAAATTTTCACTACCAAACAAAAATACTTTACTGTACGACCCCAATTACTGCAGTCTGCACAGAAGTGCCTCGTGCGGATGTATATGACTTGCTCTTGATAAACAACCGAGTAAGTGCTTCCTCAATTTAGCTAAGACAACAAGCAAACGTCCTCAACAATGACCAAACCGACAGAAGTGCTGTTAGCCTTCCTTCTGGCCATAAAGTTCTTCCAAACCCAATGCGGGTCATCACGTCATCCGTTCGAGCCTCGCGTTAGCAGTAGGTATACCAATCCCTCAAGGCAGTAATTTCAATTTCGACGATTTAGGGACTTGTGGAAAGAATGAGGTGTACCGCAGTTGCGAATGGGTGTGCGCCAACGACTGTCCGGGAATAGTAAGGCATCAACACTGTTAAATTATGCACTGCGTCAGCGGGTGTTACTGCCGACCTGGCAAAGTGCGCCTCGACAGGGGATCCTACTGCATTAGGCCCCACATGTGCGTACAATAAGCCAACAAGACCATTTCAGGAAAGTCAGGCAAACAAGGCAAAACAGAAAAAATAACCAAGCCAAGCAAACCAGCTAGACCAAATGACCGGGATCAACCAAACAAGTTACCCAACCGAGACAATCCAGTCAAACATAAGCCAAGCAAACTGCATAAGCCAGGTAAACATGGGAAGCCAGGTAAATCGCAAAAATCAGACAAACATGGCAAGCCAAGCCAGCAGGTACGATCAGTAGTTGTGCACAGGAACAACTAAAATCTTTCTTTATTTGACAGATTTGGCCTAAGTATCCATGGATTCAGCCTCGTGATGAAGGTTTTGATGTCGACTACGAAGAGGACACTTTGGATACTGTAACGGAAGTTCCTTCTACAACGTTCGAGTCGCTTCTTGATGACAGTTTGACTTATAGTAAAGCTGCCTTAAAGTTGGAGTCTTGAGAATCATTTTCTAACGGTTTTTATAAACTATAGTAATAAGGTCGTGATCTGTATTAGAAAATAATATTTCCCGTTGTTCAAACAGATCGTTGTTTAGAACATACATGATGCGGAAAAAACATTACGATCGGATTACTTTGAAGCTTTTCACGATGATTTAATCCACCTTCGAGGTTGGACCGTGTCATTGATGCAGAAGAAGAACTCACATTTTTGTTCACTGTGGTAAGAAGCTTTCTCAAGAGTATGGAAGGCATTCTGCATTTCGCTCTTCTCCTCCCCACACTCCAATGAAACTCTTACAAAACTTAGCTAAATGCTGAGCTCTTCTACCTCAACAATGATGCAATTTAATCCCGAAAATCGTAGGTTAAACAAAATTAATCAATTAATTAAAAGATGTGGTTCCATGGAACAAGTTTTGTTACTGCTTCTTCTGAAGCGACCCGAGCAGTTGGATCGCCTAATCTGTTGTAATGTACAGGAAAAATATCCGTTATATAAAGATGACAACCATCAAAGGTGATTGTATAGATATATTGGCCGGAGAACGTACGATGGTGTCTGAGCATGAGGTTTACCCTCACTACTTGCCAACTGTAATCTCAAATGCTTTACTTCTTAGCTACCCGCTACCTAACAGTAAAATTGTGCAGTACACTATTCAATCTGACTACATACGTTCTTACCCTAGAAATGGGAATCGCGTCACGCACGTTTCAATCTTGCTATAAACAATCACGTTCACGGCATGACTCTCCACTCACGACGTGACCCGCACCTTTTATTTGAAAATTCAGATTCAGATAGAACGGATGTTCAAATTTAAAACCAATAAAGGACCTTCAACAGAACTAAAAATTCTAAAGTAAAACATGTTTTGAGCGTTAAATAATTTACGTGAAATGTTGCAATCAGAATAGTAGACAAAAATAAGTAAATGAAAATTGACTGCAATAGCTTACAGCAAGGAATAAATAGTGATTTCTCGCAAAAACATTTCTTGCAACCTACTTCAAAGACTTTTAATGCCAAAATCTGTCATTGAAATTGCAACACTTTTGAATCCAACCTTTAAAAGTACTTTAACGTCCGAGGAACTAAAAGTGAACTTACTTTACTACTTGGTCGCCTATAGACGCAGACACGCGATTGACTGTAAATGCAACATTCACAACACAACACAGGTGCGAAGCTCGGTCGCTGCAGGCCGCCACACACAAGTACAATGACCTACCGTTCTAGCTCTAGATCTTTCACATGGGTATGTAGCGGGGGAGCGGGACACAATGCAGTCTTTTGTTCGATATTAAATATTTAACGCAAAATTAACGTAAAACGTGAATCACGCCTTGAACATTTTCACTCACGTTCACTGCCCGATTTTCAAATATTACTCACGTTCACGACGTTCTCCTATCCGCCACCTGGGAAGACGCCCGATGGAAAACTAGCGATCCCACACGGGAAAACTTCTCTCTTTTGTAGTTTTGAATAGTATGAGTTTGTGCAATGAATCAGGAATGAGTTACAATTGTGGCTCAAATTTATGAGCTCGTCAGAATTATCCATTATATAGAAAACGTGTCCCACAGTGACATCACCCACTTGCTATTATGTTTGTTACATTCCAATGTTAGCAGCATATTCGCGCCTGAAGTTAGGCAACTTAACGTGCGTTTAGCTTCGCTTTTTACCCGCATTTGTAGTGTGCAATTTTTAAGTCGATAGCTTGACCATTAGGGGGCGCATTCATCTGACGCGCTAGCAACGATTTTGAGGTTTGATCGCTTATTGGTCGATATTGACGTGATAAATTCCACCATTTGTCGTGTTGGAAGGCACGCTCATCTTTATCGATTTTTGGGAAACAAGCAAATTGACTGCGTGCGATGTGTGCCTTTTTGCCGTTAAGCGTCCATTTTGGTGTATTGTAAAACGCTCGTTTGTGCGATGTTGGGCTTCCAGCAGCTCTTTGTCCATCTACTTATGTAACGTAGTGCTCCTTTGTGTCAGAAGTCTCTCTGGATGTATTTTCCTGGGTATGTAGCATACTTCGTTAAGTGGAAATTCCTAAAACGAAACTTCTTGTATAGGGGACTTTTTACCCTGGGTGGCGTAGTTTTGCCGACTCGAATTTCCTTGCCAGCGCCACTTTGAAGGAGGCGACTCGCCTGTTCCGATGCTGCAGTGGATTTCCAGTTAGTTCTCTCCGTTGAAATTTGGGGCCATGCGGACCGTTCACCTGTAGATCATCGCCCAAATGCTGTGGAAAGAAGTCTACTTCGTTGAGGTTTGGGGCCATGCGGACCTTTCACCTGTAGAACACCGTTCTAATCTACTTCGTTGAGGTTTGAATACCGCCCCTAATGTTGTGGAATCTGTTATTAATTGTCGTCAATGATTTGATTTACTTGCTGCCGAGTTTAGAAAGCAGCTGATTTGTTATGTTAATGCATTGTGTGGAATTATTTGGTAATTGCCCTGTCATTTAATTACCGTAAATTAAGAGCGACCAGCGCAACCATTTGTAACTCGTTGCATATTCGATTAATCATTTTGGGTAGTAATATGTAGTTATTTGCTACGACCATGTCGTACAGTTTAAATCGTAGGGATTAGCCTAATAAATAAACATTTAAGGTTCACATTTTCTGTCAAAAATTGTGTTTGGGCTTTATGAAAAGGATCTCTCCTTATCATTTGATTTTGATATTTAATAATTGAACATTTAAATATCCATTTATGATGTTACAGTAACTTGAACGTCGTAATACACACGACCGGCTCAATTGATTAGCCAAGTTGGCTTCTGGAAGTACAAATACACAGATCTGTTTAACGGTACAAATACCAGGTGTAGATCGCGTTAAAGATAGAGCCACGAATGCTTTGGGCTCCCTTTTCCATGACGTGTGCAGAAGCAGCGTTTAAGGACCATTAGTTTCTGATTCCAAATTTACATAATCACTCAATTTTATTGAATTTTAATTACATTAATTAAAGTGGGGTCCTGATCAAGGTCAAAAATTTGAGTTGCCTTTTAGAATGTACTTATGCTAAATAGGGCTTTATGCTCATTTTCTTTTTATGAACGTATACTTGTATGTTTAAATTAGCTGGTTCGCATACCATTTACCCATATGTACAGGTTGTGTCGTAAATTTTGGTACTGTGTTGGTCATTATATGTGTATTCATGTACTCTGACTTTTATTTGCTACTACGTCGAGTCTCTGCTTTCTCGTATAAGCAATTTAGGTTCGCCGTTACTCGTTTCAACTGGGAGTAATTAAACTGAAGCTAGACAACGGCGTGGCGCCCATTCCGGATCCTGAAATTACAGGTAATTCGTCCTTCGGAACTCACTCCCATCTTCGGCTGAGAGGCCGCGAGCGTAAACTCCCATGCTACCCCTTTTTGGTTGCAGAGATTCCTGAGCAGGTATTAGTACAGAGGGACATTGTCTTGGATTGTATTCATTAGTTGTTAGTTGTGGGATTGTGTTAGCTTATTATAGAAATAAGGGGTAATAAAATTGGCGCCCAACGTGGGGCATGTTTTTGTAAAGGTGCCAAGGCACAGAATTTAGTTCGAAGTTTTGTTATTCGATTTTGAATTATCCGAAGCAGGATAGTTGGTTCGGATAACTGGACGTTTGTTCGTGGGGTTTCGTGGTATTGGATTTTCGTTTTGAACCATTGGTTATTTTGTAATTTGAATTTTTGTATTAGAACCAATTGGTTGCTCGTGAATCGGACTGCACCCTAAGTTTGCGAACTCGTCCTTTGATATTTGATATTTGAATTTGATGATAGAAGTATGAAGGATTGAGGATTTTTGATATTTGAGGTATGGAAGTTTGAGTTTTGACATTTTAATATTGATAATTGAACACTAACTACTAGTGCTTTGAATATTTAGCCTTGTGTGATATTTCTTACATTGTGGGTTGTACTAGTACAATTAACATGGCGCGTTTAGGAGGGGTATGGAAGAATGAGGTAGGTCGTCTTCATGAAGATGAACTCAAATATGAATTGACTAGTTTTGGGTTGCCTAGCGGTACGGTTGATGTTATGCGACAATCGTTGCGCAACTTATTGAAGAATAAGGCCGATAGAATTCTTTCGGTTCCTGAGTATACAGTCGATTTCGCGACGGATAGAGTAGCGATTGAACGTGGTCTGGTGGAATTGGAATCCGCTATTGCAAATTTTTCGGGGGACACTTCTTCTACGACGTTTCGACGTATGTCAGCTCTGATGATGCATTTGTTACGGCGCTTGGATCGCGTTACGCCTGATGCTGACGCGGAAACGGTTGAGTTGAATGCACTTAAGTTGAGAGCGTGCACGGTTAAGGCAGAAATTGAGAGAGCTATTAAGAAGGGTGCTCGTCGACCCTCGATGGCTGCGTTGTTGGTACCTTCGACTAGTACGCCTATTCGACAATCGGTCAACGCTAATGCGGTTAGTACTTCTGAGTCGTCCGATGATGACACCGATGATCAATCATTTTCTCGTCCTTCGATTAAGTATGTACCTGTCTCTCGCTGGAATCTGACTTTTGATGGACGTTCGACTTCTTCGGTAAATTCCTTCTTGGAGCGTGTTGAGGAGATGCGCGTGGCTCGCAACGTTTCGACCTCGCAACTGTTTGCATCTGCAATCGATTTGTTTAGGGGTGATGCGTTATGTTGGTATCGGTCGGTCCGTGAAGATGTTCACGATTGGGATAGCTTAGTGGCTCGTTTGAGACGTATGTTCCTGCCTGCCGATTATGATAAGAAGTTACTTCGGGAAATTGAGGAACGTTTGCAGGGTAGTGGGGAAAGGCCGATGTTGTATGTAGCTGCTATGCGGAACTTGTTTCACCGTTTGAGTGTAGTACCCCCAATGGCTGAACAGCTGACAACAATCGTAAATAATCTACGACCTTCGTATTCTCGACATTTACTTTTCGCACCCCCAAATTCATTTGAAGAATTGAATTCAACCTTGGAACGTCTCGAACAGGCTGAAACTCGCGATAGACGTTTCGATCCTCGACCTCGTGCGGAACCTATGTTAGAACCGGACTTAGCTTGGAGGGCGTCTACTCCTATTAGAAAGGAACAAGTTTATGAGGTTCATCCTGTATCGTCTAATGCACCTCAGTTTAATTGTTGGAATTGTTCGAAATCGGGCCATTCTTATAGAAATTGTCCTTTGCCTCTTCGGAAGAAGTGTTTTAGGTGTCATAGGCCAGATGTGACCTCTCGTACTTGCCCTAGTTGTTCTCGTTCTTCAACGTCGAACAAACCGACGCCATCGTCAAGTAAATCGCCTCCAAAAAACTAGTTGCAGAGAGGTTACCTGGTCGAACAATCTCTCAAGTCTCTTCGTCTTCGACCAATTCGACTCGTGGAAACCCTTATAAAGTTATTTTGGATTATATTATAGCACATAGTAAAACTGACCAGAGACCTTATTTGGAAGTGTCTGTGTTTGGTGTCCCTATTCTAGGATTGTTGGATTCGGGCGCGTCGTCCACTATCGCTGGACAGCGTGGCTATCAAACTTTGATTAATTTAGGCCTTAAATTAGACAGGAATTTCGTCCAAAAGTGTCATGTCGCTAACGGGAAATCGTGTGAATGTATAGGAAGTATTGCAACTCCTTTTTGTTTAATGGGAAAGTTGAGTGTTATCACAGTGTTGATTGTTCCTGATATTTCAGCAGAACTTATATTAGGTACCGATTTTTGGATTGCCATGGGAATTGTTCCTGATCTCAAGCGTAACGTTTGGCATTTTTCTTCGAATTCTGAATTGCCTGTTGTGTCTGCTATTCAAGATGAATTTTGTTTGACCTCGGCACAACATAGTGAGTTAAAAGCGTTATTGGATGAGAAATTCGTTCTGTTAAGTGAAGGTTTGGGAAGTACCACCGTGACTGAACATGATATTGTAGCTGATTCGCCTCCCATCAAGCAACGTTATTACCCGGTCTCGCCTTATAAACAACGTATTATAGATGAAGAACTGCGTAAGATGTTAGAGGATGATATCGTAGAGCCTTCTAAGAGCGCTTGGAGTTCACCCATCTTGTTGGTGCCCAAAAAGGATGGAACTCATCGTTTTTGCGTGGACTATCGTAAGTTGAATGCTGTGACTCGTAAGGACTCTTATCCCCTTCCCTTCATAGAAACGATTTTGAATCGCCTTCGAGACGCGAAGTTTCTTAGTTCGCTAGATATTAAGTCGGCATATTGGCAAGTTCCTATGAGTGAGCGTTCTAGGGAATTTACAGCTTTTACAGTCCCGGGGAGAGGTTTGTTCCAGTTCAAACGGATGCCCTATGGATTAACTAATGCGTCTGCGACTTGGCAGAGGCTGATTGATCGAGCCCTTGGTGCAGATTTAGAACCGCATGTTTTGGTCTATTTGGACGATATCGTTATTGTCAGTTCCGACTTCGAAACTCATCTTCGTATTTTAGGTGAAGTCTTTGATCGCCTTCGTGCTACGGGGTTAACCGTTAGTAAGGCTAAATGTCAATTTTGTCGTTCGGAGTTACGCTATTTAGGTTATGTCGTGGATCGAGATGGATTGCGCGTGGATCCGAGTAAAGTTGATGCGATCGTGAATATTCCTGTGCCTACGTCAGTAACTGAAGTGAGGTCCTTTTTAGGTATGACGTCGTGGTACAGACGCTTTGTACCAAACTTTTCGACGGTTGTAGAACCACTCACTCGCCTGACGAAGAAACGTGTTCCATTCGTGTGGACTGCGGAATGCGATGTTGCTTTTCGTTCGATCAAAGAACATTTGATTTCAGCACCTATTCTAAGTTGTCCAGATTTTTCCCGACCCTTTGTAGTTCAAACTGATGCTTCGGCGTATGGACTCGGAGCTGTCTTGACTCAGAATCTTGATGGAGAAGAAAAAGTTATTTGCTTCTTATCTAGGTCACTCACTCGCCCTGAGCGTAAATATACCACCACCGAGCGGGAATGCTTAGCAGTTATTTGGGCCGTGGAAAGGTTGCGTCAGTATTTGGAAGGTGTACACTTCACTATTGTTACGGATCATTTTTCACTCCTGTGGTTGAATCGATTAAAAGACCCTTGTGGTAGACTTGGTAGATGGGCTTTAAGATTGCAACCCTTTGATTTTGATATTGTTCATAGGAAAGGGAAAGAGCATGTCGTTCCCGATTTTTTGTCTCGTTCTGTTCCGGTAGTTGATCTCGTTGATGCTCCTCATGAGTTTCACGATACCACCGATTCTTGGTATTTAGGTATGCTTCGCAATGTCGCTGAGAACCCTCAGAAGTATCCTCGTTGGCGAATTGAAAACAACCTTTTGTTTAAGTATGGCCGTTGCCCAGTGCCAGAACTTGCGACGGAACAAGATTATTGGAAGGCTGTCGTGCCGAAGGATAAACGATCCGAACTTCTTCGACAACATCATGATGACGTTCGAGCTGGACATTTAGGTGGCTATAAAGTATATTGGAAGTTGCACAGTCGCTATATTTGGCCTGGAATGAAGAGTGACGTTTTTCGCTATGTCAAGAGTTGCCGTGTTTGTGCAGAGCAGAAACCCGAGCAGAAAGCTCCAGCTGGTTTAATGGGATCTCGACCCGATGTCACTCGGCCCTGGCAGATGATTAGTCTGGACTTCGTCGGACCTTTGCCTCGTTCGACTCGCGGTTATGCGCACATTCTTGTCGTTTCAGATTACTTCAGCAAATATGTCTCTTTATTTCCAGTTAGATCTGCTACGGCTAAATCGCTTACTCGACATGTTGAGGAGGATATCTTTCTCGTTTTTGGGGTTCCTCAATCCATAATTTGTGACAATGGTGTACAAATGAAAAGTAGAGAATTTCGGGCTATGTGTGCCAAATATCATGTGAATGTTTGTTATACTCCACTGTATTATCCTCGTGCTGATCCTGTTGAGAGGGTCAATCGTGTTGTCAAGACCATGTTGGCATCGTACGTAAAGGAAAACCAACGTAAATGGGACTTGCATCTTTCTGCAGTTGGCTGTGCTATTCGAACAGCTAAGCATGAGACTACGGGATATAGTCCGTATTTTGTTAATTTTGGTAGAAATTATATAAGTACCGGCGACGAACATCGTCAGCCTAGAGATATAACTGACCCGGCTGTACAGCCTGTTGATACTGATCAACGTCGGCAAGGTTTTCGTCGGATGTTCGAGCGAGTTCGGACTCGACTCCAGCAAGCCCACGAGCGTGGTAAGCGCACTTACGATCTACGGCGTCGACCCGTAGACTATCATATTGGCCAATTGGTTTGGCGTAGAAATAAGGTTTTGTCGAGTGCTGCGGATTACATTAACGCTAAGCTCGCTCCTAGATTTATAGGTCCTTTTAAGGTTCGTCGTAAGGTTGGCTATTGTTCTTACGAACTGGAAGACGATTTTGGCAATCGAAAAGGTGTTTGGCATGTGCAGGATTTGAAGCCCTCACATTTGGACTTGGACTCGTAATGTTGATGATGCAGTACTACAGGGGATTCGCTCCTCTCCTTTTTTTGTGTTAGCAATAGTTGTTCGGGGTGCCACCTCCATCCCTGGGCAGACCTAGTTCAGTGCCGTAGTAAGCCCTAACGCAATTTTCCTTTCGGCAGTTCTCCCTTCTTTCCTCTTGCTTTATCTTGGTTCGCAGTGGTCTTGTGTCGTCTCTTTAACTTCCTCTCGGCTTTGATTCTTATCTTTCTCTTCATTATTTCATTTTGTCAAGTAGGTTACTTGTATATAGTAATTCTAAGGTGGGGCGGGTGGATTTCACTGGGGCGGGTAACTTATAAGTTAGGTTAGTTGTCTTCTTGGTTTTTTTTGCGACCAGTGTCGCTGGCGTCGAGGTAGTTTTCTTGGTTGGATGGGTAATTGTGGTTTCGGTTGGTAGATTCGACAACTGTCCTCATCGGCGCTTTTTGTCATCGTAGCGACGAGGTGGTTGATCCCTGTCTTATCGGCGAACTGACTGGATTCCAGCGGTGCTGTCGTTGGAATGATTGAGAAGGCTTTTTCATTTGTTCTTTTGTGAACGTTCTTGTAGATAGTAATTCTAAGGTGGGGCGGGTGGATTTTACTGGGGCGGGTAACTTGTAATCTAGGTTAGGCGTCGTCTTGGCCGTTTTTGCGACTGGTGTTGTTGGTGTTGAGTTGGCTTTGCTGTTAGAATGGGTATTTTTTGGTGTTAGGATAGTAAAGACAGTTGACAACTTTCCTCATCGGCGCTTTTGTCATCATAGCGACGAGGTAGTTGATCCCTGTCCTATCGGTAGACCAGCTGGATTCCGGCAGTGCTGTCGTTGGAGCGATCGAGATGGCTTTTCTCTTTTCTTTTTTTTTTGGTTTGTGTGTAGGCACCGTGTGTAAATACATCTATTATTCGGCTGCTTGGCTTCTTCAACGCGTTTGTGTGTGTTTTGGTTTGACAACGCTTAGGGGGTTCTATGTGACTGTGTGAGTCGCTTCTGTTTCAGGATTCTACCTCCTTTGCGGGCCTTCGTGATCACTGTAGTCGTGTTGGGCTGTATATCGTTCGCAGTCAGCAGCGCATTGATCTGTACACTTGTGTGGATTTACGGCTGTCTACGAAGAACACCAGCATTTTGAGTTGAGGAGTCATTGCCAGTCTTGTCCGGATTAGTTTTTTTAGTTGATCATATTTGGGCCAATTTCAGTTACACCTTTATTCTCGTTGGATCGAGTCATGACGTTGTAAGTTTTATGGGACCGCGTGTTGTAGTTGGGTTGTCATTGGATCTGCTTTGGGGATGCCGTAATTCGTACGGGATGTAGACTCTCAACTAATTGGATTATGGGATTTCTCCTTGTTGTAGAGAATTCCATTACGCCGTTGTGCGGATAGGACTTCACAGTGTTCCATAATTCACTGACTCACTTTGCCTCGTTAGTTTGGTGATAGTCATCCTTCTGGTGTATTCTGTTCCCTGGTATGGTTCTGTACATATTAATGTGTATCCATTTTTTTTTATATTTAAGTTGTAAGGTGTAAAATTAGGGGAATTTTCCACCTTATCGAAGTAGAAGGGGGGTTGTTACATTCCAATGTTAGCAGCATATTCGCGCCTGAAATTAGGCAACTTAACGTGCGTTTAGCTTCGCTTTTTACCCGCATTTGTAGTGTGCAATTTTTAAGTCGATAGCTTGACCATTAGGGGGCGCATTCATCTGACGCGCTAGCAACGATTTTGAGGTTCGATCGCTTATTGGTCGATATTGACGTGATAAATTCCACCATTTGTCGTGTTGGAAGGCACGCTCATCTTTATCGATTTTTGGGAAACAAGCGAATTGACTGCGTGCGATGTGTGCCTTTTTGCCGTTAAGCGTCCATTTTGGTGTATTGTAAAACGCTCGTTTGTGCGATGTTGGGCTTCCAGCAGCTCTTTGTCCATCTACTTATGTAACGTAGTGCTCCTTTGTGTCAGAAGTCTCTCTGGATGTATTTTCCTGGGTATGTAGCATACTTCGTTAAGTGGAAATTCCTAAAACGAAACTTCTTGTATAGGGGACTTTTTACCCTGGGTGGCGTAGTTTTGCCGACTCGAATTTCCTTGCCAGCGCCACTTTGAAGGAGGCGACTCGCCTGTTCCGATGCTGCAGTGGATTTCCAGTTAGTTCTCTCCGTTGAAATTTGGGGCCATGCGGACCGTTCACCTGTAGATCATCGCCCTAATGCTGTGGAAAGAAGTCTACTTCGTTGAGGTTTGGGGCCATGCGGACCTTTCACCTGTAGAACACCGTTCTAATCTACTTCGTTGAGGTTTGAATACCGCCCCTAATGTTGTGGAATCTGTTATTAATTGTCGTCAATGATTTGATTTACTTGCTGCCGAGTTTAGAAAGCAGCTGATTTGTTATGTTAATGCATTGTGTGGAATTATTTGGTAATTGCCCTGTCATTTAATTACCGTAAATTAAGAGCGACCAGCGCAACCATTTGTAACTCGTTGCATATTCGATTAATCATTTTGGGTAGTAATATGTAGTTATTTGCTACGACCATGTCGTACAGTTTAAATCGTAGGGATTAGCCTAATAAATAAACATTTAAGGTTCACATTTTCTGTCAAAAATTGTGTTTGGGCTTTATGAAAGGGATCTCTCCTTATCATTTGATTTTGATATTTAATAATTGAACATTTAAATATCCATTTATGATGTTACAGTAACTTGAACGTCGTAATACACACGACCGGCTCAATTGATTAGCCAAGTTGGCTTCTGGAAGTACAAATACACAGATCTGTTTAACGGTACAAATACCAGGTGTAGATCGCGTTAAAGATAGAGCCACGAATGCTTTGGGCTCCCTTTTCCATGACGTGTGCAGAAGCAGCGTTTAAGGACCATTAGTTTCTGATTCCAAATTTACATAATCACTCAATTTTATTGAATTTTAATTACATTAATTAAAGTGGGGTCCTGATCAAGGTCAAAAATTTGAGTTGCCTTTTAGAATGTACTTATGCTAAATAGGGCTTTATGCTCATTTTCTTTTTATGAACGTATACTTGTATGTTTAAATTAGCTGGTTCGCATACCATTTACCCATATGTACAGGTTGTGTCGTAAATTTTGGTACTGTGTTGGTCATTATATGTGTATTCATGTACTCTGACTTTTATTTGCTACTACGTCGAGTCTCTGCTTTCTCGTATAAGCAATTTAGGTTCGCCGTTACTCGTTTCAACTGGGAGTAATTAAACTGAAGCTAGACAACGGCGTGGCGCCCATTCCGGATCCTGAAATTACAGGTAATTCGTCCTTCGGAACTCACTCCCATCTTCGGCTGAGAGGCCGCGAGCGTAAACTCCCATGCTACCCCTTTTTGGTTGCAGAGATTCCTGAGCAGGTATTAGTACAGAGGGACATTGTGTTGGATTGTATTCATTAGTTGTTAGTTGTGGGATTGTGTTAGCTTATTATAGAAATAAGGGGTAATATGTTATTTAAATAAAGTCTCTATTGCTTCATATTGCTTAAGAACAGTTTATAAAATAGAAATTCTCTTCTCTAACAGTTCGTTGATGTTAAAATATGAGTTTCGACTCCAGCCTTTTAACCCCTAGCTGCATGCAGATAGATTTAAAAATTCCTTTGTGATTACTATGGCAGAAAATGAATCTAGAAACCGTCGCCACTCAGTTACACCCCCAGAAATTGTCACTTTTCGAAAACAGGGACTAAAGGAATAAAATTAGGATTTATCGAACGACACATCTAATATCCCATTCCCTTTATCCCATTCTGAGTGTGGATCCAATCACATCCCACACAATTACTCAATCCGAAAAATGCGCAGCAAGATTTTACAACACCTGAGGTTCATAATGTCGAATCAATAACGGCTGGCAAAGCAACCCGTAACCCAGAGCTGTTCTTCTCCAGCACATATATATATATCCGCTTATAGCGTCCTTCTACGCCCTACGGTTCTCAATTGCCATCCTCTCCGGTCCATCCAGTCTTCTGCTACCAAATTTCTAGCAGACATCGCTTTCTGAATACCGCTCAGCCAAGTTGTTTTTGGTCGTCCTCTTTTTCGGCGTTCTAGAGGGGTCCACTGGAATATTTGTTTAGGGATTCTTTCGTCACCCATTCTTTGTACATGGCCATACCAAACTAGTTGTTTTTGTTGTATGTCCTCAATGATTGTTGTTTCGATGCCCATAAAGTCTCTTATTCTTTCATTTCGAACTCTCTCCAAACGAGATACACCCGCGGATCTTCGCCAGAAGTCCATTTCAATGGCCCGTAGCTTTCTTTCTAAGCTTGAATTTATATGCCATACTTCGCATCCGTATAGTGTCACGCTTCTGAAGATGGAGTTATAAATTTGTTTTTTTCTATTTTTTGGGATGCGCCTGTTCCACAAGATTGAATTTAATGCACCGATTACTTGCCTCCCTTTTATCATTCTGCCTTCAATTTCTCTTTCTGTTCTTCCCGAGCAACTTATTTTGGTTCCTAGATAGGTATATTCCTGACATGCGTTTATTTTAGTTCCGTCGTCGAGTATTAGGTCTTCAAAAGGTCCACCTACGCACAGATAGTTAGTTTTATTGTAATTTACGCTCAATCCCCACTTATTGTATTCTTCAATTAGTTTCCTGCTCATATATTCTAGATCGTATTTGTCTTGAGCTATCACGACCTGATCATCAGCAAAATGTAGGGTGTATAAAGATGTTTCATTTGTTATTGGAACTCCCATACCTTGGCATTTATTTCTCCATATTTGAAGGGCATGGTTGAGGTAAATTTTAAATAAGGTAGGCGAAAGTGGACAGCCTTGCCGGAGACCTTTGGTCACTTCAAATGCTTCTGATAACTGCTTTCCGATCTTCACCTTTGATTGTGAGTTTTTGTAAAGTTGTTTTATGGCCTTTATTACTGTGGTGTTTATAGCTGTTCTTTCTAGCGTTTGCCATAGTTTACTGATTGGTACACTGTCGTATGCTTTGGTTAAATCGACGAATAGCAGGTGGGTTTCCCTATCTGTAGCTAGCTTCTTTTCAATTAATTGTGTTAGGCAAAATAAATTATCTACGCACGACCGTCCTGCTCTAAAACCGGTCTGCTGTTCTATCTCAGTGGGTCCGTATTCTTGTTCTACAAAGTGTTTTAACGTTTTGCTATAGATTCGACTTAATGTGCTTGTAACCGTTATGCATCTGTAGTTTCCACACTTATTTCTTTGGCCTTTTTTGTAGATCGGTGTTATCCATCCCATCTTCCAAACGTCAGGAACATGTTCTCCGTTTGCATAGCTTTCGAACAGTTCTGTCAGTCTTAGTATTAATTTTTCAGAACCGTATTTAATTAATTCGACCGGTATATCTTCTGGGCCGCATGCTTTTTTATTTTTCATAGAAAATACTGCTTTCTGTACAATTTCTTTTGTAATAATTACCGGTTGTCCTTCTACTCGATAGGTGGTTGGAGAGCGTGACATATATTCTTGTCTTTGTTCTGTAAGCTCGTTCCTATAGTGCACCGCCCAGTCTTTCATGCTAATTAAGGGCAGATTGACCTTTTGTACGTCATTCGTCTTTACACTCTTTATGAATTGCCATGCTTCAGATGATCTCGTTCCTCCCATGTACATATCTATCTCTAAACATTTATTTTCCCAGCTTTGGTTTTTTTCTTCTAAAATCATGCGTTTGAACTTTACTAGCTCCCGCTTATACTGTGTCCTGTCCTCTTGTGCTTTTGACGTGATCCATTTTTCGTAGAGTTTTTGTTTAAGTTTTTTTTGTTTTTCAAGTTCGTCGTTCCAAAATAAGATATTTCTTCTTTTCGTTTTATTAGTGTCTTCTTTTCCAAGTGCTTCTTGGGCTGCTTCTCTAATGGCTTGAAGTATGTGCTCGTAGAGATCTTTAGTTACGTTAGGTTTTAGAGTGTTGTCCAATTTCTCATCCAATCTTGTTCTATATAGTCCTCGTACGCTTTCATCTTGTAGTAGGTCTATTCTGTATTTAATCCCGTTTATTTGGTCTGTTATGGGTTCTGGAGTCATTTTTGTCTGTGTAGCATATTTAGTTGGAAATTCTATTTTTGCGTTTATTAGATGGTGGTCCGAGCCGCATTCCTTACCTCTGAACACTCGTACATCGTGAGTTTTCAATCTAGTTTTTTGTTTTATTATGACATAGTCAATAATTGAGCGAAGTTGCCTCGTATCCTGATGCCATGTATACTTATGGATGTCTTTATGGTTGAAAAACCCATTTAGTATTTTCATATTATAGTTCTCACATATACTTATTAGTCTTTGTCCATTATCGTTTATAACATCCTCACCGAATCTTCCAACTACTGGATCTCCCTGTTTTTTGCCAGTTCTAGCGTTCATATCACCCATCACTAGTACTTCCCGGTCTTTTCCGGTTGTACTTAAGATGTCCTCAAGTACTGCATAGTGTTCATCCTTTTCTACAGCTGCGGCGTCGTCGCTGAGTGCATAAATTCCAACGATAGTGATTCTATGACCTTTGAAATTCATATTTAGGGTAATTATATTTAAGGGGACTAAAGGAATAAAATTAGGATTTATCGAACGACACATCTAATATCCCATTCCCTTTATCCCATTCTGAGTGTGGATCCAATCACATCCCACACAATTACTCAATCCGAAAAATGCGCAGCAAGATTTTACAACACCTGAGGTTCATAATGTCGAATCAATAACGGCTGGCAAAGCAACCCGTAACCCAGAGCTGTTCTTCTCCAGCACATTCGTCGTGAATAAATGTGCAGCTCGTGTCACTTTCTGTTTTTTACTAAAAGCAGTTTGTTATGTAGGTACTCCAAGTTCTGGAAATAAGCTTACAGTGACGAGTGATGCCAATAACTGTAAAGACAGAGATGCTAGTTTATTTGGCAAACTTGAATAAATTATGACTTTTCGCCATTCTGCAACTTTTTATTGCTTTTTCGGCATATGTTTTAAATCATTTACTGAGATTGAACGAGTTTATTTATTTTAAAACGATATTATATACACCAGTGGCAAACTTACCAAAGTTAAATAAGTTAAAAGTGTTTCCACAATTTATTAATTTTTCCAGTTGTAAAAATAGTAGTAGTGTAGGTACTTCCTACAATTTATCGATGCACATCTCTCCTTTATAGTTTTACCTAGATCAGTGTCCAGATTTAGAGTTTAGATAAGTGTACCTGAAAGCTCTTTTTGAACAAGCAATTCTAATTAAAGTACTGAACTGAAAGAAATGTGTCTCACTTCTTCCGGTTCTTTAGTTAGACCTACCCACATAATATGTGACTAAACGATTATCGTTTCTATATTGCCTTTAAATAGAATCGCTAGTAATAGTCATTAACAAATTCTGTTAAAGTGCTATGGTGTTCCAGGATTTATCCCCGTTACGACCTGCAAGAACCTTACAGAGGTACAAGTAAGTTGCTTTAGTGCGTCTCCATAATGTTTGTTGACAAGACTCCCCCGTACTTTGTCACTTTTCTGAAACGTACTACTGCATTTTGCTGTAGAAAAACACAAAAAGGATTATATCTGCTGCAGTCATATCAAACACATCAGGATGTCGGTATCAAACTACCCCTAAAAATTCTACTTAACTCGTGACGTTACGTCGCAATATAAATTAAGGAGGGTAGTATGGGTAGCCTGACGCCAAGTTAACCACCGATTACAAATAACGATTTATATACCCAGACGGGGATGCAATCAAGATTATAAGACGGCGCCGATACAAAAATAAAGTCGAGATAAGGACATGGTGACGTAATTCAGTGGCGTACTTACGAAGTCAAAATTAAAGTTCTGCGATACGCTAACAAGACATAAACAAAACTTTAAGTAATATTGTGCCTGGGAAGGTTATATATCGGCGAAAAACCCACTAAAGCTGTAAAATGTCTCGATCCAAACTGTAATCTTCTCCCTGAGGCGACGCTAGTTGACTAAATTTTGAATCGCTCTCCTCGGGTAACGTTCACGCCAAAAAGTTCAACGCAAAATATTCCTTGTGTTTCCATGCAAGCAGTGGAAGCGGCATTTCTATTTTAAACCAACATAACAATAGGCCCATTAGCAGCTCAATTTAAATTTAAATTTGCTTTTCATTATATTTTAGAAGCTCATTGCATTGGTTGTTACATAAAGCGTTTGTGCCTATAACAAAATCCGAGCAATTTCCAGCTTTACTTTATAATGTGGCATGCGTCTAACTGATTCAAGTCCGAATGGGTAATCTCTAAAACCTCATCTGGCAAGGAAATACTCTTCATCATCGTTTATGTGGGTTTCATAACAATGTAATTGAGCTTTAGTAATAGTTTAATGGCTAATCGCTAATAAATTGTTGCAACTGCCATAAAAAATGTGTCTGTTTGCAAGACTGACATACAGGTTTTTAAAGTCGCGAGCCAGTATTGCTTACATCTCGATTTAGAAAATAATATTATTTTTTAGGAAATATGATATACTTAAATCGCTTTTGACTTACAGCTGTCTTACATTTGTTTATCGCTCTTGGATTTAAGTCTATAAGCAGTCTCTGTTTCAATCAAGAAATCTTGTATGTGTATCCAAAATGGCTGTGGATACAATTCACACTGATCCCGTCACTCCTATTCAAGCTAGTTTAAATCCTGCCTCTGCCCATCCACGATGCAGTTGGTCTTTGTATCTCTCGTCCAAACTGCTATTTTCGAGTTAGTTACTTCTGGATACTTCAACGCTTCAATAATTTTGGGGGTATTTCATAGGATCCCTATTTGGTGCTTATCGAGAAAGACTGGGACCACTCGCTGGAAATTCGATGAAGCATTGAGAAGGCCAGATCTGCGTTGTTCATATTACAAGCCGGAGCCTTAATACCCACCTCAGAGGTGCGTGTCTCACTTTTGCGTCTTCGCAATTCTGCACTACGCAAAGGCATGGACCATTAAGGAAACCATACTATAAAGATCCATGCTTTCGAGCCGCAGACTCCGAATCAGTTGAATAGAGCGTGTTGGCAACGAAGATGTTTTGAGAAGAAGAAGAAAAATTACCTGATCATATTCATAGTCAAGAAGAATTTCCTAATTCAAAAATGTACCTTACTTATTCGATCTTCCATCTTGTGCTCTCTTTAGACCTTATGGCAGTAGCGCAGAGCAATAATCAGAGACTAGGGGATAGACCCCAAGAATCTGTACTGGCTCTAGACATTGGTAGTTAGGACAAAAGTTCAGTATGGCTCATTTGTCTGGTGGCTTAGTGTAGAGCGCCCCAGTATTTCTGTAAGATTGGCTAATGTGCAACGACTAGCCTGTCTTGGAATTACAGGGGCAACGAGGACAACCCCAACGGCCGCACTTGAAGAAATATTAGGACTACTGGGCCTTGACACTTGGATAAAGAGAGAGGCTCTAACTACCCATCTCAGAATGCGTCTTTGGAATGATCAGGGGGTTCGTACATTCCATGCTAAAATCGCCGACGTGGCTGCCTCTATCCTCTATCAGCCTACACGGTAACCGAAGTAGTCGTCCTGCTAAAGTTAGAAAAAGGATACTCTTTTACTATCTCAACCAGGGAACAGTGGGAGTAGAAAAGGGTTAAGCTCCAGCCGAACGCCTTAATATGCTACATGAACGGTTCTCGAGTGGCGGAAAGGCAATCCTCTGGAGCAGGAATTTATATGGAAGACCGAGGAGTACAAGAAAACTATGCTTTAGGAAGATTCACCACGCTATTCCAAGCAGAAGTTTATGCCATTCTATCGGTGACCACAAGGAACGAGGTCAGGACACCAGCAGAGCAAAAAATATATATTTTCTCTGATAGCCAAGCCGCACTAAAAGCAATCTTCTCGCCCAAGGTAAGATTAGCTCTTGTCCAGGAATGTGGAGATGCTTTAGCTCAATTGGCAGGAGAAAAAGACGTCGAGATCGTCTGGGTCCCGGGACACACAGGGGTCGAAGGCAACGAGAAGGCAGACGAACTAGTCAAACTCGGAGCCGAGGAAACTTGTTTTGGACCGGAACCACTTCTGGGTATAACAAGGCAGCAGGTCTCAGCAGCCTTAACCGAGGGAACCTACAAGACCAGCGATGAAAAGTGGAAAGAGTGCAGGGGCTGTCGCCAGGAAAAGTACCACTTAGCAGGACTTGATTCAAAGAAATCGGTCTGGCGAATCGGAAGGAGTCGGAGAACCACAAATCTCTTGATATGAATCTTGACAAGCCACTGTAAACTAAATAAATTCCCAACACTGATAGGAGAAGGGGCAGATTTCATTTGCCCAAGATGTGGGAGGGATGAGGAAACATCCTTTTACTACTTGGGAGAATGCGAGGCGCACCAGCGACTGAGGTATAAAACCCTTGGAGCAGCTACGCTTAGAATGGAAGAGTTGAACGCCCTATCCTGGGTCGATATTCTGATCTTTATTAGAAAATCAGGAAGGCTTAAGCTGAGAGAATAGCCCATCGAAGAGGACGATAACGGAGGTGTTTGGAGGGATGTCATGGGGTTGGCAAAAATGGGTCTGTTGTGGCCTACTTGCTAGACTTCGGTCTCTCCACAACTACTACTAATACTACTACTAGGTCAGTCATAGATAAATTAATAACTGCCAATGCAGAGCCCGGTAGCTAAAATCGCACAAAAAAAATAAAAAAGCAGCCTCACCTAGCCGCCACTTTCACCAAACCTCCAGAAGAAAATAATGGCGCAGATGTATACAATAATAGATTATTTTTTATGGTTATTGAAAAACAGCCTTGTTAAATGAGTTTGCAAACCAAGTATCTGAGGTTACTTCTTTACAGCTTATCATCCTGTTTTTCATTTAAATAATACTATGAAAAATGTCATTCGCTAACTTATCAATTTAAGAATTCTAAGAGTTCTTGCTGAGTTGCGTTTTGGCAAAAATACCATCTTTACAATTCCACATGCTACTACTTTGTACCCAGAAGTCAGACTCTACCTCCCAGGCTGTTGAACTGAAACATGTTTTCTCCAAGTCCGCCGAACCGTGTAGGAGTTATTCCAAGACATGCTTCGGGGCCTTATTATCTAATTTAATTCGTTGGTTATTCTTCCAGAGAATTGCTTTGTACACGCGGGTGCAACATCCAGCCGCCATCGCCAGCTCAGTCGGATGAAGGCGTGCAGTTATTTAACAGTACAGTCGGTAGAACGAAATAATAAATGCCCAGCGCCAACTAGTTTTTTTTTGTATTACAATACGGCGAGGGCAACCAGGTGTTCAAGAAAATTCGTAAACTCACAATGCTTAAAGCACAAATTCAATTCCTGAAAGAGGAGCTTCAAACACAATAAACAGCCGTGACTAAATTAAACCTTCATAATTGACAATATCACAGTATAATTTTCCAAGATTCGGGATTACAGTACAGGTAAATATATCACATCGGTCCACCAGCAAAGTCGCAGGTGGCCACAATATTACTGGCTAGACTAATTAAGTTTAGCTAATTTATCAGTAAATAGCATGAGGTACCTAGAAACAAGAATTACAACTAATACTTACAATGTATACGTAACAAGGCAATCGCCTTATCTCACACATTAAAATTAGGCTCGGTATAAGAAAGATTACAGCGGCGCCTAGTTTCGAAGAAAACACAAATGCGCGTCCAGCAGCGAGCTCAAGGCCGAATGATATCCCGGTTTTCGAATTCGTTTGGCCCCAAATTTGGGCTACCTGAAGCTGGTGTTTCCAAGGGGAATTTACCGTGCAATATTGGTGCAAACTAGACCTGAAGGTAAAGCCTCCTTGTCGGATCCTCTCCTGCGCTTTAATGACTCCTGCAGCAGGGGATTCAGCGAATCCGAAGGTCCAAAAATTGCCAATACATAGAGCGTCCGAAGGCGGGTAAGAACAGCTGTATTCCCAAGCCTCAATTTGGCCGTGTGGCACTGGGTGCTGTATCAAAAGTCGAAGATTATTCCTTGGCAACAGTGCACAGAAACTTGCAATCTTTCCAATAGCAATCCGTAGGTATAATATGGCATGTATTCGTGTCATCTCATCCATCATAATTGCTGTTGCAGCTTTTTTTTGACTAATTATGATATTGAACAAAGCCGATGAAAGAGCTATTGCAGGTTCGAGACCAAAGAAGGAACGCTTTGGCCCTTGTTTGCCGGACCATCAGCACACTTATATCCACATAATATTTTTCTAAATAAACAAAAAGGATGAATCGCTGCTCCCGAGTGCGTTATTTGACATACATGAAGAAGAATTACCTTACTTGATTAGTTTTAAACGCATTTAGAACCATCGAAACTTCCAGAGGGACTTGATCAGAGATTTCTTATATACTTAGGCAAAGTACCGGATATGTGGGGCATAGTAAGGTGCTTCAACATTTAAAAATACCGTTAGTTCTTACCATATGCGATTTTCTGAAACTAAAGAAAGGTCCCAAAATAAATTATGCTTTCAAAAATCCGTTAACATTATTTCAAGATGATCGCTATGTAAAAATAAATACAAAATCAATCACAAATTGCTAGTATAATTGCAGTCACTTGAAGGAATCCTTAAAAACCTTCAGTGGATGTTGAATTAAATCCATTAAGTACAACCTCGTTAAGTCGGACCAGCCGGGACCTCGGCCGACCCGGCATATCGAAAATCCGGGTTAGCCGGAAAGAGAGCAGAAAAAAATGAAAAATGAAAATATACTTTCAATAATTTGCTATATTACAGAGAAAAACGCTTTTAAAGTATTGACACATCACAATACAACAAAAAAATACAACTGTTGGTTGTACAGGTATGTATGTATGTGTAATTTTTGCGGAAAGAGCTTGTTAATTACTGTTTACGTTTTTCCTAAACCGGTTCGGGTTACCCGGAGAACAGACTTAAAGGTGGCCCACTTAACGAGGTTGCACTGTACTTTATTCTTACGGCAATCTAACTGTATTTATTTTTTTAAATGCTTTTATTAGTGGCCAGCATCAGGGCGGATTATCCCAGCATGGATATTTTGATTGGCGCATGTGCAGGGCATTCACACAGAAAATTTTTTGCTGTGGCGTCCCCGACTCTGCATCTTCGACACGTTGGGCTTCAATTAGTCCTATCCTGTTTGTATGCTTATTTAGTTTGCAGTGCCCGGACAGTAGACCCTCGACAAGTCGGAGATTATTCCTTGGCAACAGTGCACAGAAGCTTGCAATCTTTCCAATAGCAATCCGTAGGTATAATATGGCATGTATTCGTGTCATCTCATCTATCATAATTGCTGTTGCAGCTCTTTTTTGACTAATTATGATATTGAACAAAGCCGATGAAAGAGCTATTGCAGGTTCGAGACCAAAGAAGGAACGCTTTGGCCCTTGTCTTGCCGGACCATCAGCACGCTTATATCCACATAATATTTTTCTAATTAAACAAAAAGGATGAATCGCTGCTCCCGAGTGCGTTATTTGACATACATGAAGAAGAATGATCTCACTTTATTAGTTTTAAACGCATTTAGAACCATCGAAACTTCCAGAAGGACTGGATCAGAGATTTCTTATATACTTAGTCAAAGTACCGGATATGTGGGGCGTAGTAAGGTGCTTCAACATTTAAAAATACCGTTACTTCTTACCATATGCGATTTTTTGAAACTAGAGAAAGGTCCCAAAATAAATTATGCTTTCAAAAATCCGTTAACATTATTTCAACATGATCGCTATTTAAAAATAAAATACAAAATCAATCACAAATTGCTAGTATAATTGCAGTCACTAGAAGGAATCCTTAAAAACCTTTAGTGGATGTTGAATTAAATCCATTAAGTACAACCTCGTTAAGTCGGACCAGCCGGGACCGCGGCCGAACCGGCATATCGAAAATCCGGGTTAGCCGGAAAGAGAGGAGAAAAAAATGAAAAATGAAAATATACTTTCAATAATTTGCTATATTACAGAGAAAAACGCTTTTAAAGTATTGACACATCACAATACAACAAAAAAATACAACTGTTGGTTGTACAGGTATGTATGTATGTGTAATTTTTGCGGAAAGAGCTTGTTAATTTCTGTTTACGTTTTTCCTAAACCGGTTCGGTTTACCCGGAGATCAGACTTAAAAAGGGCCCACTTAACGAGGTTGTACTGTACTTTATTCTTACGGCAATCTAACTGTATTTATTTTTTTAAATGCTGTTATTAGTGGCCAGCATCAGGGCGGATTATCCCAGCATGGATATTTTGATTGGCGCATGTGCAGGGCATTCACACAGAAAATTTTTTGCTGTGGCGTCCCCAAGGCTGCATCTTCGACACGTTGGGCTTCAATTAGTCCCATCCTGTTTGTATGCTTATTTAGTTTGCAGTGCCCGGACAGTAGACCCTCGACAAGTCGGAGAGAATTCCTTGGCAACAGTGCACAGAAGCTTGCAATCTTTCCAATAGCAATCCGTAGGTATAATATGGCATGTATTCGTGTCATCTCATCTATCATAATTGCTGTTGCAGCTCTTTTTTGACTAATTATGATATTGAACAAAGCCGATGAAAGAGCTATTGCAGGTTCGAGACCAAAGAAGGAACGCTTTGGCCCTTGTCTTGCCGGACCATCAGCACGCTTATATCCACATAATATTTTTCTAATTAAACAAAAAGGATGAATCGCTGCTCCCGAGTGGGTTATTTGACATACATGAAGAAGAATGATCTCACTTTATTAGTTTTAAACGCATTTAGAACCATCGAAACTTCCAGAAGGACTTGATCAGAGATTTCTTATATACTTAGTCAAAGTACCGGATATGTGGGGCGTAGTAAGGTGCTTCAACATTTAAAAATACCGTTACTTCATACCATATGCAATTTTTTGAAACTAGAGAAAGGTCCCAAAATAAATTATGCTTTCAAAAATCCGTTAACATTATTTCAACATGATCGCTATTTAAAAATAAAATACAAAATCAATCACAAATTGCTAGTATAATTGCAGTCACTAGAAGGAATCCTTAAAAACCTTCAGTGGATGTTGAATTAAATCCATTAAGTACAACCTCGTTAAGTCGGACCAGCCGGGACCGCGGCCGATCCGGCATATCGAAAATCCGGGTTAGCCGGAAAGAGAGCAGAAAAAAATGAAAAATGAAAATATACTTTCAATAATTTGCTATATTACAGAGAAAAACGCTTTTAAAGTATTGACACATCACAATACAACAAAAAAATACAACTGTTGGTTGTACAGGTATGTATGTATGTGTATTTTTTGCGGAAAGAGCTTGTTAATTTCTGTTTACGTTTTTCCTAAACCGGTTCGGTTTACCCGGAGATCAGACTTAAAAAGGGCCCACTTAACGAGGTTGTACTGTACTTTATTCTTACGGCAATCTAACTGTATTTATTTTTTTAAATGCTGTTATTAGTGGCCAGCATCAGGGCGGATTATCCCAGCATGGATATTTTGATTGGCGCATGTGCAGGGCATTCACACAGAAAATTTTTTGCTGTGGCGTCCCCGAGGCTGCATCTTCGACACGTTGGGCTTCAATTAGTCCTATCCTGTTTGTATGCTTATTTAGTTTGCAGTGCCCGGACAGTAGACCCTCGACAAGTCGGAGATTATTCCTTGGCAACAGTGCACAGAAACTTGCAATCTTTCCAATAGCAATCCGTAGGTATAATATGGCATGTATTCGTGTCATCTCATCTATCATAATTGCTGTTGCAGCTCTTTTTTGACTAATTATGATATTGAACAAAGCCGATAAAAGAGCTATTGCAGGTTTGAGACCAATGAAGGAACGCTTTGGCCCTTGTCTTGCCGGACCATCAGCACGCTTATATCCACATAATATTTTTCTAATTAAACAAAAAGGATGAATCGCTGCTCCCGAGTGCGTTATTTGACATACATGAAGAAGAATGATCTCACTTTATTAGTTTTAAACGCATTTAGAACCATCGAAACTTCCAGAAGGACTTGATCAGAGATTTCTTATATACTTAGTCAAAGTACCGGATATGTGGGGCGTAGTAAGGTGCTTCAACATTTAAAAATACCGTTACTTCTTACCATATGCGATTTTCTGAAACTAGAGAAAGGTCCCAAAATATATTATGCTTTCAAAAATCCGTTAACATTATTTCAACATGTTCGCTATCACTTATAATAATGCAGAAAACTAAAAGCCGTGTTTACACAACTAAAAGTACCACGGTTGCATTCGTTTATTTCTATTTTCGGGTTTTTGTAAACAAACTTCCCTTAACTTTTAATAGCAATATTATGACAGAAAACAATTATTTATTATGCATATTACCTGTGTTTTTTCAAAACTGTTGACACAGCTTCAAAGGCAAGTGAATTTTGGTTAATAATAATGAGAGTTACTGAATGCAACCAACGGCCGAAGCAAGGAAATATTGAAGCCGTACTTTTTGAGCGTATCAAATGTGTCTTTGACTCTGATGTTTACACATAACCTATACATTATTTTGACTACGAAACTTTTGCAAATTGTTGTGCATCGCTTTGATTGCGCTGCAAATATACCACATAGTTGGCGTTGTACCCTGCATACGGGCTGATTTTCAGGTATGCCGATCAACGAAGGATTATACGAGGAATAAAAATTTGTTTCCTTTATTATAGCGACATTTTGAAGATTACCTAAGAAATACAGAAAACCATTGAGCTATAATTCAACAACTGCTGCTCAGCAACATCCTGAACGCTAACGCTTGCAAGACATCTACTTTCTTTGAGAGCATGAAACGTTGCAGTAAAAAGAGTTGGCGTTGTACCACGATGTCGGTAATAAACCTGCATACGTGCTGATTTTCAGGTATGCCGATACATGAAGAATAACAATTTGTTTCCTTTATTATAGCGACATTTTGAAGATTATCTAAGAAATACAGAAAACCGTGAGCTCCCCAAGTTTGGAATCTACTTGGTTCGACCTGCAAAACACTACTTTCCGGTCTCGTAACGTATATTACTATTAAGATTAATTTAGTTTGAAATGTGTATAGCTCAATACTGCCGTCATAAGCAAGAAGGCGGTATCTACAAAAAAATCGAAATTAAGTTATTGGTATCGTTGGAATTGGTACAAAATTCCAATCATTTTAGATAAGTAACAAATCGATATCTGCACTGTAACTATGATTTTCAGATGAAAAAATGCGGTACTTATCAGCTATAATATCCCAAGGACAGTGATAATTACGCAATAATTTTATTGCAGGTTTCGAAAGCACGTTGCTTGGGAACAGCCCGACGCCAGCGGTCGAGGGATATTCGGTTAGACAATTTTTTGCCCTTGAAAGCATTTATTTACATTTATTTAGTGGAAGTGCAATTATAAAAAGAATATGACATCTTAAAATACTGCATTGCGAACTGTCAAAAACTTGACGTAACATAGCAACCCGCACTGACTGCTGTACATAAAGTGATAACAACCCATGGATAGTTTTCAATGTAAGGATAATCTAATTGGTTGATTTTTCCCACATGACTAGAAAAGAGTTAATTTCATTGGATCACAAATTTCAGAAAAAATTGTCTACAGAAATTTTGTTACTTATAAAGCGCAAGAAGGCGTCATATGCAAAATGCAAAAGTAAAAAGCAGTATCTGCTTGTAGAAGCCGCCTTCTTCTTTTCTTTTGTTAGATACCGCCTTTATTGTCTGTTTTCGTGGACGCAAATGTTCAGATACGGCCAACTGCCGTTTCATTAAATTAATAGTATCAAGTCTTCCATTATACAACATTGTCAAGTAGATGCCGCTTTTTCAATCTGTATTTAGTGTTCGGTCGATTGTTGCAATTTAAAGTCAAAATTCGGTATCTACATTTTTTCGCTACAATTTCTTTATTTTTGATATAAATGGTGAATATTGTTTCTTTTTATATAAAACACAACTAAATTCATACTTATAATACAAAAAATCCACGGTTATGTACCGCATGGTGATGAACTATCAATAAGTTAAGGGCCCCACAGACGTTGTTCTTTTCTGGCAGTTTTGTCTGCACGGGCAAAACTGTACGGGTAAAAACGAACAACGACTTCAGCCACACACGAGCGGATTGTTTCGTTCAGTTTTTCTGATATCACCGCTTCATCAACTGTGATGGATACTACGACCACGTTGGCAGTGGCGGCGGAAGTGGCTATACAAGTTTCAAAAAGAAAACGTTCAAAATGGGCTTAAGAATGGCTAAAGAATGGGCTAAATTTTGCTAGAACTTACCACAACTGGGGGGATCCCGAATGGAGATGCGTATTATGGACAGATGAGTCTCGATTTACTTTGGATGCTCCAGATGGTCGTTCACGGGTATGGAGAAGACCAGGAGAACGTTATGCTGCTTGTGCTATGGCCACAACTTCATATTTTTTTGGAGGTTCGGTAATGGTATGGGGAGGGATTTCTTCAGATGCTCACACAGAGCTTAACATCTGTGATAGAGCAGCGCTCAATGCAGATAGGTACATTAGGAACATTCTTGAGGAATATGTTGTTCCGTTTAGTCATTTTGTTGGTGACAACTTCCGTTTAATGCAAAATAATGGACGGCCACACGTAGCCAACATTACTCTGCAGTATCTAAACGAAGTTGGAATTGGCCTCGGACATTAGGATAGGTTACTACAAGAAAATCTTGCACGGCTGATTAGCAGTATGCATAGACGTCTAGAATGTGTAATTAGAGCTCGTGGCGTAGAATTAACAGTTAATACTGACAGTTATCGGAAACAATTGACATGCTGTAAACATATCCCTGACGCCAACCCGATTCTTAACAAAACTTTATCAAAAACTTGAATAATGTACGACAGAAACAAAATCGCAATATTTCAACAATTGTATGGTTATGAGTTAGCCCACTATAGCACTAAATTTGTTTTCCGTCGACCTCACTATAAAATGTGATTTTACGGACGCATTTGCGTACCAAAAATGCCACTTTTTTGGACACCATTAATTTTTCGTCCGCAAACACTTTTCGTCCGTAAATGCTTTTCGTCCGCGAATGCTTTTCGTCCGCAAACACTTTACGGCCGCACTTTACAGCCGCAAACGCTTTTCGTCCGTAAACACTTTTCGTCCGCAAACACTTTTCGTCCGTAAACGCTTTTTGTTCTCAACAACTTTATAATTCGGACTTCACTTTAATTTTTTTTCAAATTATGACGGTCGACGGAAAAATTTAATATGCACCTCGGACGAAAACTGCTTTTTATGGCCTTGCCTGATTGCTTGCCTCGGCCATCGCCTCGGCCAGCAATTGCAGGCATCGTCCATAAAAAGCCAATTTTTCGTCCTTGATGCATAAATAACTATTATTGATATGTAAACATCGACATCAGATTTTAAGCGCCAGAAACCATTTTCAGTATGTAAAATTGGAAAAATTATTCGTAAACCCAGACTTTTGTCGCTCAGTGTATTTGGGATTGCTGGTTGAGGAAAAGAAAGTGGCATCGACGGCCGACGTTTACAGCCGCATCGGGAAGGCAACATCAACATTCGCCTTGCTCAAATGGTGCGTATGAGAAAACAAATACTACCATCAAAACGAAAGTACGCTTATACCGAACGCTGATCCTTCCCATTCTTCTTTATGGATCGGAAACGTGGACACTACGATGGTTCGGACATGTCTGCCGAATGGATGATAACCGTTTGCCATGTAAACTTCTTTGGCAAGACCGTCCGGCAGACGGGAGAATTCAGCGATCGGCACCGAAGAAAACCTGGCTAAAGAATATCGAGGGCAACTTAAAGAATCAGCGATTATCGGTTATCGATGCCCAACACGTCGCCAAAAATCGTCAAAAATGGAAACGAATCGTAAATGGAGTTCGAGACCCAGCGGCACCGACAGCAGCGTATTCGTTGCGAAGACGTCCCGCCCGGACCGCCAGCTAATGGACCAAAGAAGAAGAAGAAGACTAATAACAATAAAGAGGGAAAAATACATTTGACGCAAAATCACAATTAATTTTTTCAGGTACTTACTGTCACAGTTTCTTTACAAGTTTTAATTGCTTTTGTTTTAAGATACAAGGACAGTTGGCGCTCACAAATAGACAATGGTGAATCATATTTTAGGTTACAAGAATTTTCACATATAATCTCATAAGAGCATTAATTCTTTCCGGAATTTTTTTTGAGTACGTTCCAATTAATTTGCGAAGCGGGACGAGAGGGCAAATTACGACGTTGTTGGAATGCACGAAAAATTATTTCGGATATGAATTAACGCTCGAATACAGATTCAGTAAGAAAATTGTAACGACACAAACCCTCACAGTTAGATTGGTCTACCGACAATAAATTTCCAAGAAATTTTGTTGTTGTCTTGCTTACGGCTTGTGAACTAATTTTTCTATTGGTCATTAATTAGTGTCGTATGATTTTCACAGAAAGAACACATTTTCTCTCAAGGGACAATATGAAATAAAATTAAAATATCTATTGTCATGGTATTCGTAAAATAAGTTCAAAGACTGCTAAATACCGATGGGGCCACAATTATATACAGACAGATCAATAAAAAAAATCAATTAGGGCAGGCTGTGATATGTGTTATACGTTTGGCAGTACTGAAGTGTATTGTCAGTCTATGTCAAATTCAAGATTTGCAGGTTAAGTTTTGTTCGTTGTTTGACACAGACCGACGTAAAACTTAACCTGCAAAGCTTGAATTTGACATAGACTGACAATACACTTCAGTACTGCCAAAGCTATAACACATAGCACAGCCTGCCCTAATTGGTTTTTTTATTGATCTGTCTGTATACAGTGAAATCTCCCTTGGGCGGACACCAACGGGACCGACTGAAAGTGTCCGTTCAAGAGGGGTGTCCGCTAAAAGAAATACGAAAAAAAATCGGTTTTTAATGAAAACTGTAATTAAAGAAATTGGGACATTTAAAACGTATATGTATGTACACAAAGAATCATTGAAAATGCAATGCAACCAATATTATCGCCCCTTGTAAAATCTCAGCAATACCGGGCTACTTTTATGAAACCGTCTGCATTAGATGAAGTACTACCTGGATAACACGATTATAGTAGCCTTCTAAAAACATTGTTTCAAATGTGTAACATGTAAATAAATAAATAAATAAATAAATAAATAACCCTGTTTATTTTCAATGATCGTGTGTGTAAATGTTTTTAAAATAAACAAAAAACTTAAAACTTAAGGAAAAGATAAGGATTTGTTACCTTACAAAATACTTTCTTTATGTTTAATTATATCAGCAGCCTGTGTTTTTCCGATATCAAAACGCTTGGATAAGTTCCTTACACTTGACTTTTCCCTATTGTGAACTTCAACAATCTTAATTTTTTGTTTAAGCGTGAGAATTTTAATATTGGGCGCCATTTCTACAATGAATGTGTCGCCCACTGTGTCTTTTCCGCATAGACGTCAGACTAATACTGAATTCCCGCGTGTACCGAAAGATTGAAGTCGGTGAATCTCCGGTTAACTCGGGAAAGACCTTCAGTGAAGGCAGGCAGCGAAGTTGGCGTGCGGCGCGATTGAGAAATGCAACAGCGACACTTGCGACAGAAAAATGAAACAAGGCGTTTATTTTTTATTTTATTTTTTTCCGTTTAAGGGAACATTTTCTTGTGCCCGCGTCCGTTCAAGAGAATGTCCGTCCAAGAGGGAGTTAACACAATGCAAATTATATGAGAGTCGGTCGGGACCATGAGAAACTGTCCGTCCAAGGGAGGTGTCCGTGTATCCGCGAAGAGGAATTTCACTGTAACAGCAATAAGATAACATGAACAAGAAAATAACACGTATTGCTTAAGTAAGAAAGAGATAAACATAATAGCAAATATTCTAGTAGGCCTGACGTACATTTAATTATGACAGATGTCAACCACACATGCCTACTAAAATATTTTTTTTTCGTATGGTCATCTCTTACATACTCAAGCATTCTATTTTGTTGTTCATGTTATCTCATTGTGTTATATATAATTATGGCCCAATCCGTATTACAGCATAATTTTGATTTAGAGTAATGAAATAGTATATTGTATGTTAAGAGCTGAAAGTGCATTCTTGCCGCTTGCACATGAATATTGCTGGTTGAGGCAAAGCCGAAACCAACAATCATGCAAAAGCAGCACACGCACTTTTAGCTCGAAATGTACATACTATTTTTTCGACGACTGAGCATATTATTAATGGAAAATATCATATTTCATTTTATTGCAAATATTAATTGACAATCAAGTTAACATTACTCGCACAGTCTATTAGACATGTGGCGCGATTATTTCGACAAATGACGGGCATTGTCAAGGAAACATTCGGACGTGGCTACCTATTTTGTTCACGCGGAAACCCAAAACGCTCGGCGAGCGGCAAAGTGATGAAAACGCACGCTCAGCGGCAAATGTCAACTTTCTGTTGTCAAATGACAGTGAGAAAAATCTACTTTCGATGTCAGTCGTCGAAAAATATGTTTCTTATGGTTCTGATCCTGGCGGTTGAAAAAATTGTATATACACGGCAGGGCAGAACACCATTTTTCCCTCTGTGTATTTGTAGTGCTTGGCATCGCCCTTGAGCTGCAAACTCACATCTTGGGAAAAATTATGCTTTTCTTTTTCTTATAATGTATTATTTTTTCACATTGCCATTGGTGACATTAAAAAAAGTGACTTTTCGATATTTTTCATAACTGCTCAAAATCATATTGATTTCACCTAAAAATGAATTAAATGAATTAATAACAGATTCATCCATAATTTATACAGGGTCCGGCAACGAAGCAGGGGTGGAAGATATATCTAAAACCATGAGAGTTGCATAAATATTGTGTATATAAAAGTTGTAGGTACTAAGGTGGTGCATATTACTAAAATAGTTTTGATTATACAGGGTGTCTCAAAAAAGTGTGGCGGATCAAAGTTACCTTTTTTTAAATAGAATGCCGTATAATTAGGTAGCTTAAAAGTTTTGTATTGAAATACTCTTCATTTTCATATAAAGTTGTATGGGTCTAACGTCAACTGTTTTGGAGATATTAACAATTTTATGCAAAAAATTGCGGAACTTTATGCGGCTGCTGTAAGCGACAGAAAACAATTGAATGAAGGAAAACGTTACCAAAAAATTATGATTTTTGTAAACTATCTTTCAAGTGTAAAATGGTGGATCTGGGTATTAATGTTATACAGAGTGCTCAATATTTGCAAATTTAATTTAGATTTTTTTTTCAAATGGAACGCCCTATATATTTTTGTATTTCTGAAGAGCTCTTTTAATGAACTTTCTTTTGATATGTTACTTCATACCTCTTAAGTTCCAACTGTTTTTCAGATATGCGAGTTTAAACATAAAAAACAATTTAAACCCCTTAAGATGCTTTATTTCAAGGGATAAAAAACAAACGCCTTTAAAATAATGATTTAAACACTTGAATTCTTCAAACAAAAGATAAAACCAAGCTTAAAATACAAAAATTGAACCAGAACTCAAAACTAGAAATAACCAATACGACCGAATTTTGAGATAGGAAATGAAGTGGAAGAAGAAAGCTCATTAAAAGTACTTTTTAAAAATACAGGGATATACAGGGTGTTCCATTTAAATAAATCAAACTAATTATATTTGCAGATTATGAATTCTCTGTACAGCTTTAATACTCAGAGCAGGAAAGGAGAACTATTTGAACATTTAGTGTAATTACGTATAAGCTTTTGGTGTATTGGTTTTTTTTTATCTGATTTAATTTGACCGTGGAATTAATTTATTCCTGCATTTATCGTTTTTTTTCGTGTTTATAATTTCCTGTATCAACACTGACTGAATTTATATTTTCTAAACCTCGATTTTGTGCTTTTATTTTTAGAGAGATCATGCGTTTAAATCACTATTTTAAGGGCGTTTGTTTTTATCCCTTGAAATAAAGCATCTTAAGGGGTTTAAATTGTTTTTATGTTCAAACAGGCATATCTGAAAAACAGTTGAACTTAGAAGTATGAAGTAACATATCAAAAGAAAGCTCATTAAAAGGGCTCTTTAAAAATACAAAAATATACAGGGCGTTCCATTTGAAAAATAATCGAAATTATTAAATTTGCAAATATTGAGCACCCTATATAACATTAATACCCAGATCCACCATTTTACACTTGAAAGATAGTTTACAAAAATCATAATTTTTTGGTAACGTTTTCCTTCATTCAATTGTTTTCTGTCGCTTAAAGCAGTCGCCTTGAAGTTCAGCATTTTTTTGCATAAAATCGTTAATATCTCCAAAACAGTTGACGTTAGACCCATACAACTTTATCTGAAAATGATGAGTATTTCAATACAAAACTTTTAAGCTACCCAAATATAGGGCATTCTATTTAAAAAAAAGTAAGTTTGATTTGCCATACTTTTTTGCGACACCCTGTATAATCAAAACTATTTTAGTAATGTGCACCACTTTCGTACCTACAACTTTTATGTACACAATATTCATGTAACTCTCATCGTTTTAGAAATATCTTCCACCCCCGCTTTGTTGCCGGACTCTGTATTTATACAGTACAGTAAACATTACGCTTCCATACTTTGACCAAAATTATTTAAAAAGATATTTTTGTCAATTACACGGAAACATTGCATGTTTAACACATTGGAAAAGTTATTCTTCCATGCTCACGTAAAACTTACATTCGCCGGAAAACTCTCACTTTTCTTAACTTGTAGAACAATCTACTATTAATTCACTAGCGATTTAAGAACAACTCGCTCGCATATAAACATTATAAACAGTTACTTATG